>CAJNAR010000184.1:0-159424 GCA_905220665.1 Albugo candida
ATCAAGGAACGATCGGAGTTTGAAGAGTTCAAAATTCGTGCAGAGGAGGACCGGACAGTTATACAGGACCAACTGGACGTTAGCTACGTGCTATTACAAAGATCTGGAAAGCAGCACCAAGACGATCAAGAGGTGATCATGCATCTGCTAGATGAAAATCGACAGCTCAGCGAAGACGCTATCAAGGAACGATCGGAGTTTGAAGAGTTCAAAATTCGTGCAAAGGAAGAACGGACAGTTATACAGGACCAACTGGACGTTAGCTGCATGGTACTGCAAAGATATGGAAAGCACCACCAAGACGATCAAGAGGTGATCATGCATCTGCTAGATGAAAATCGACAGTTCAGCGAAGACGCTATCAAGGAACGATCGGAGTTTGAAGAGTTCAAAATTCGTGAAGAGGAGGACCGGACAGTTATACAGGACCAACTGGACGTTAGCTGCATGGTACTGCAAAGATATGGAAAGCACCACCAAGACGATCAAGAGGTGATCATGCATCTGCTAGATGAAAATCGACAGTTCAGCGAAGACGCTATCAAGGAACGATCGGAGTTTGAAGAGTTCAAAATTCGTGCAGAGAAGGACCGGAAAGGTGTACAGGACCGACTGGAGGTCAGCTACGTGCTATTACAAAGATCTGGAAAGCAGCACCAAGACGATCAAGAGGTGATCATGCATCTGCTAGATGAAAATCGACAGTTCAGCGAAGACGCTATCAAGGAACGATCGGAGTTTGAAGAGTTCAAAATTCGTGCAGAGGAGGAACGGACAGTTATACAGGACCAACTGGACGTTAGCTGCATGGTACTGCAAAGATATGGAAAGCAGCACCAAGACGATCAAGAGGTGATCATGCATCTGCTAGATGAAAATCGACAGCTCAGCGAAGACGCTATCAAGGAACGATCGGAGTTTGAAGAGTTCAAAATTCGTGCAGAGGAGGAACGGAAAGGTGTACAGAACCGACTGGAGGTCAGCTACGTGCTATTACAAAGATCTGGAAAGCAGCACCAAGACGATCAAGAGGTGATCATGCATCTGCTAGATGAAAATCGAAAGCTCAGCGAAGACGCTATCAAGGAACGATCGGAGTTTGAAGAGTTCAAAAGGAACGATCGGAGTTTGAAGAGTTCAAAATTCGTGCAGAGGAGGAACGGACAGTTATACAGGACCAACTGGACGTTAGCTGCATGGTACTGCAAAGATATGGAAAGCACCACCAAGACGATCAAGAGGTGATCATGCATCTGCTAGATGAAAATCGACAGCTCAGCGAAGACGCTATCAAGGAACGATCGGAGTTTGAAGAGTTCAAAATCCGTGCAGAGGAGGACCGGAAAGGTGTACAGGACCGACTGGAGGTCAGCTACGTGCTATTACAAAGATCTGGAAAGCAGCACCAAGACGATCAAGAGGTGATCATGCATCTGCTAGATGAAAATCGACAGCTCAGCGAAGACGCTATCAAGGAACGATCGGAGTTTGAAGAGTTCAAAATTCGTGCAGAGGAGGAACGGACAGTTGTACAGGACCAACTGGAGGTCAGCTACGTGCTATTACAAAGATATGGAAAGCAGCACCAAGACGATCAAGAGGTGATCATGCATCTGCTAGATGAAAATCGACAGCTCAGCGAAGACGCTACCAAGGAACGATCGGAGTTTGAAGAGTTCAAAATTCGTGCAGAGGAGGACCGGACAGTTATACAGGACCAACTGGACGTTAGCTGCATGGTACTGCAAAGATATGGAAAGCACCACCAAGACGATCAAGAGGTGATCATGCATCTGCTAGATGAAAATCGACAGCTCAGCGAAGACGCTATCAAGGAACGATCGGAGTTTGAAGAGTTCAAAATTCGTGCAGAGGAGGACCGGACAGTTATACAGGACCAACTGGACGTTAGCTGCATGGTACTGCAAAGATATGGAAAGCAGCACCAAGACGATCAAGAGGTGATCATGCATCTGCTAGATGAAAATCGACAGCTCAGCGAAGACGCTATCAAGGAACGATCGGAGTTTGAAGAGTTCAAAATTCGTGCAGAGGAGGACCGGACAGTTATACAGGACCAACTGGACGTTAGCTGCATGGTACTGCAAAGATATGGAAAGCACCACCAAGACGATCAAGAGGTGATCATGCATCTGCTAGATGAAAATCGACAGCTCAGCGAAGACGCTATCAAGGAACGATCGGAGTTTGAAGAGTTCAAAATTCGTGCAGAGGAGGACCGGACAGTTATACAGGACCAACTGGACGTTAGCTACGTGCTATTACAAAGATCTGGAAAGCAGCACCAAGACGATCAAGAGGTGATCATGCATCTGCTAGATGAAAATCGACAGCTCAGCGAAGACGCTATCAAGGAACGATCGGAGTTTGAAGAGTTCAAAATTCGTGCAGAGGAGGACCGGACAGTTATACAGGACCAACTGGACGTTAGCTGCATGGTACTGCAAAGATATGGAAAGCACCACCAAGACGATCAAGAGGTGATCATGCATCTGCTAGATGAAAATCGACAGCTCAGCGAAGACGCTATCAAGGAACGATCGGAGTTTGAAGAGTTCAAAATTCGTGCAGAGGAGGACCGGACAGTTATACAGGACCAACTGGACGTTAGCTGCATGGTACTGCAAAGATATGGAAAGCAGCACCAAGACGATCAAGAGGTGATCATGCATCTGCTAGATGAAAATCGACAGCTCAGCGAAGACGCTATCAAGGAACGATCGGAGTTTGAAGAGTTCAAAATTCGTGCAGAGGAGGACCGGAAAGGTGTACAGGACCGACTGGAGGTCAGCTACGTGCTATTACAAAGATCTGGAAAGCAGCACCAAGACGATCAAGAGGTGATCATGCATCTGCTAGATGAAAATCGACAGCTCAGCGAAGACGCTATCAAGGAACGATCGGAGTTTGAAGAGTTCAAAATTCGTGCAGAGGAGGACCGGACAGTTATACAGGACCAACTGGACGTTAGCTGCATGGTACTGCAAAGATATGGAAAGCAGCACCAAGACGATCAAGAGGTGATCATGCATCTGCTAGATGAAAATCGACAGCTCAGCGAAGACGCTATCAAGGAACGATCGGAGTTTGAAGAGTTCAAAATTCGTGCAGAGGAGGAACGGAAAGGTGTACAGGACCGACTGGAGGTCAGCTACGTGCTATTACAAAGATCTGGAAAGCAGCACCAAGACGATCAAGAGGTGATCATGCATCTGCTAGATGAAAATCGAAAGCTCAGCGAAGACGCTATCTAGGAACGATCGGAGTTTGAAGAGTTCAAAATTCGTGCAGAGGAGGACCGGACAGTTATACAGGACCAACTGGACGTTAGCTGCATGGTACTGCAAAGATATGGAAAGCACCACCAAGACGATCAAGAGGTGATCATGCATCTGCTAGATGAAAATCGACAGCTCAGCGAAGACGCTATCAAGGAACGATCGGAGTTTGAAGAGTTCAAAATTCGTGCAGAGGAGGACCGGAAAGGTGTACAGGACCGACTGGAGGTCAGCTACGTGCTATTACAAAGATCTGGAAAGCAGCACCAAGACGATCAAGAGGTGATCATGCATCTGCTAGATGAAAATCGACAGCTCAGCGAAGACGCTATCAAGGAACGATCGGAGTTTGAAGAGTTCAAAATTCGTGCAGAGGAGGAACGGAAAGGTGTACAGGACCGACTGGAGGTCAGCTACGTGCTATTACAAAGATCTGGAAAGCAGCACCAAGACGATCAAGAGGTGATCATGCATCTGCTAGATGAAAATCGACAGCTCAGCGAAGACGCTACCAAGGAACGATCGGAGTTTGAAGAGTTCAAAATTCGTGCAGAGGAGGACCGGACAGTTATACAGGACCAACTGGACGTTAGCTGCATGGTACTGCAAAGATATGGAAAGCAGCACCAAGACGATCAAGAGGTGATCATGCATCTGCTAGATGAAAATCGACAGTTCAGCGAAGACGCTATCAAGGAACGATCGGAGTTTGAAGAGTTCAAAATTCGTGCAGAGGAGGACCGGACAGTTATACAGGACCAACTGGACGTTAGCTGCATGGTACTGCAAAGATATGGAAAGCAGCACCAAGACGATCAAGAGGTGATCATGCATCTGCTAGATGAAAATCGACAGCTCAGCGAAGACGCTATCAAGGAACGATCGGAGTTTGAAGAGTTCAAAATTCGTGCAGAGGAGGACCGGACAGTTATACAGGACCAACTGGACGTTAGCTGCATGGTACTGCAAAGATATGGAAAGCACCACCAAGACGATCAAGAGGTGATCATGCATCTGCTAGATGAAAATCGACAGCTCAGCGAAGACGCTACCAAGGAACGATCGGAGTTTGAAGAGTTCAAAATTCGTGCAGAGGAGGACCGGACAGTTATACAGGACCAACTGGACGTTAGCTGCATGGTACTGCAAAGATATGGAAAGCACCACCAAGACGATCAAGAGGTGATCATGCATCTGCTAGATGAAAATCGACAGCTCAGCGAAGACGCTACCAAGGAACGATCGGAGTTTGAAGAGTTCAAAATTCGTGCAGAGGAGGACCGGACAGTTATACAGGACCAACTGGACGTTAGCTGCATGGTACTGCAAAGATATGGAAAGCACCACCAAGACGATCAAGAGGTGATCATGCATCTGCTAGATGAAAATCGACAGCTCAGCGAAGACGCTATCAAGGAACGATCGGAGTTTGAAGAGTTCAAAATTCGTGCAGAGGAGGACCGGAAAGGTGTACAGGACCGACTGGAGGTCAGCTACGTGCTATTACAAAGATCTGGAAAGCAGCACCAAGACGATCAAGAGGTGATCATGCATCTGCTAGATGAAAATCGACAGCTCAGCGAAGACGCTATCAAGGAACGATCGGAATTTGAAGAGTTCAAAATTCGTGCAGAGGAGGAACGGAAAGGTGTACAGGACCGACTGGAGGTCAGCTACGTGCTATTACAAAGATCTGGAAAGCAGCACCAAGACGATCAAGAGGTGATCATGCATCTGCTAGATGAAAATCGACAGCTCAGCGAAGACGCTATCAAGGAACGATCGGAGTTTGAAGAGTTCAAAATTCGTGCAGAGGAGGACCGGACAGTTATACAGGACCAACTGGACGTTAGCTGCATGGTACTGCAAAGATATGGAAAGCACCACCAAGACGATCAAGAGGTGATCATGCATCTGCTAGATGAAAATCGACAGCTCAGCGAAGACGCTACCAAGGAACGATCGGAGTTTGAAGAGTTCAAAATTCGTGCAGAGGAGGACCGGACAGTTATACAGGACCAACTGGACGTTAGCTGCATGGTACTGCAAAGATATGGAAAGCACCACCAAGACGATCAAGAGGTGATCATGCATCTGCTAGATGAAAATCGACAGCTCAGCGAAGACGCTACCAAGGAACGATCGGAGTTTGAAGAGTTCAAAATTCGTGCAGAGGAGGACCGGACAGTTATACAGGACCAACTGGACGTTAGCTGCATGGTACTGCAAAGATATGGAAAGCACCACCAAGACGATCAAGAGGTGATCATGCATCTGCTAGATGAAAATCGACAGTTCAGCGAAGACGCTATCAAGGAACGATCGGAGTTTGAAGAGTTCAAAATTCGTGCAGAGGAGGACCGGAAAGGTGTACAGGACCGACTGGAGGTCAGCTACGTGCTATTACAAAGATCTGGAAAGCAGCACCAAGACGATCAAGAGGTGATCATGCATCTGCTAGATGAAAATCGACAGCTCAGCGAAGACGCTATCAAGGAACGATCGGAATTTGAAGAGTTCAAAATTCGTGCAGAGGAGGAACGGAAAGGTGTACAGGACCGACTGGAGGTCAGCTACGTGCTATTACAAAGATCTGGAAAGCAGCACCAAGACGATCAAGAGGTGATCATGCATCTGCTAGATGAAAATCGACAGCTCAGCGAAGACGCTATCAAGGAACGATCGGAGTTTGAAGAGTTCAAAATTCGTGCAGAGGAGGACCGGACAGTTATACAGGACCAACTGGACGTTAGCTGCATGGTACTGCAAAGATATGGAAAGCACCACCAAGACGATCAAGAGGTGATCATGCATCTGCTAGATGAAAATCGACAGCTCAGCGAAGACGCTATCAAGGAACGATCGGAGTTTGAAGAGTTCAAAATTCGTGCAGAGGAGGACCGGACAGTTATACAGGACCAACTGGACGTTAGCTGCATGGTACTGCAAAGATATGGAAAGCACCACCAAGACGATCAAGAGGTGATCATGCATCTGCTAGATGAAAATCGACAGCTCAGCGAAGACGCTACCAAGGAACGATCGGAGTTTGAAGAGTTCAAAATTCGTGCAGAGGAGGACCGGACAGTTATACAGGACCAACTGGACGTTAGCTGCATGGTACTGCAAAGATATGGAAAGCACCACCAAGACCACCAAGACTATATTCGGCATCTAGTGGCACGGATTCGACAATTTGAAGACGCGGAAGCATTTGCGGTGGCTCATTTCCCACGATCGCAATGCCAGAGAAGTGAAGATTTTACGATTTCACCTTCGTCCGATAAGTTCGGAATCAGCTCTGATGACGACAAGGTCAAGATGTCAAGCAGTCAAGATCAAGACACATGTGCGGTGGCTCATTACCCACCAGCACATGCCACTACGAAAGACATCTCAATCAATCAAGACGAGGAAGCATTTGTCGTGGCTCATTTCCCACGATCGCAATGCCAGAGAAGTGAAGATTTTACGATTTCACCTTCGTCCGATAAGTTCGGAATCAGCTCTGATGACGACAAGGTCAAGATGTCAAGCAGTCAAGATCAAGACACATGTGCGGTGGCTCATTACCCACCAGCACATTTTTTGCAGAGTATGGTCATTGCTCTGAAGAGCGAGTTGAAAGGATTGGAAGTGAAGCTGGCAGAATTCACATTCGACAACCGAAAGCTCCGGACACAATTGGACCGGTTGCTGCAAGGAAGATGTAGTTATCAGTAATTATTGATAATGCTAAAATGATTGTAATATGCCGTTTCAACATAACGCCTTATTGAATATTTTCTTAACTTCTGTGTCTTTGGGGTTGACAGAATGGAGTAGCGTGAGGATTCCATCCGGATAGTACACTCTCATTTGATATATCTGCTTCCAAGCGCATCTAAATTCTTGAACATGAATATGCATTTGAAATCACAAGCTATAGCTACTAAGGTAGCAGAGCTTCCTTTCGTCATACGTCTACAGGGAGTTTGAGATGTAGGAAATGAACGCTGGTCAGTGGAAGGCCGAATGCGGTAGCTGACGGACACTCAGTCAATAGCGGGTACAAGTGCCAACCATGAGAGACAGATTCAGTCGTCAATTGCATAAATCAGAGCATATATTACACTAGCAACGAATTATTTTGGGGCTTTTGCGGGCAAATCTTCATAGCGTAATGTCCCATCCTTTAGCGCTTCGATCTCAGCTTTGGTCAAGAAACGGCCTCCAGATCCTCGAAGACGTCGCATGGCGTGCTTGTGCCTTGACTGATGCAAATACGGTTTGCGTTGTCGTCCCCCACATTGTAGTTTGGCTTCCATTTTTGCCCGCTGTTGTCTCCGAATCATAATTCTGTGATATTGCTTAGCATTCACATAAACAGGTTCTTCTTCTGCGATTTCTGTTTGATTGGTATGGTTGAGACGCGGAAAAAGCGTTTGATTTAACTGATACAACACCCGTTAGTACGCTCATCCAAAAGACAATGATAATTCTCACCATATACTGAGGCATCATCATCATATTTGCGTTATACATTGCACGTAGCTGCTCGTTATTCGGATGCTGTTGCTATAAGCCAAAACAATCAAAACATCGCGCACATCGACCCATACTATCAACAAGTGAGTACCATCTAATACAAAGTGATAGAAACGTGAGTATGCACACAATGCGACACATTTCTGAATAGGCATCATACCATTTGCTGAAACCATTGCTGTTGTTGTTGCTGATACATTGCAAGATTCGCTTGTAGTTCAGCTTGCGATTGTGTTGTTTGTTGTGCTGAATTCTGTGAATCAATTGCGGAATTTGACTGATTTTGTAGCCCGCAGGAATGTTGAGATGCGTCCATTAAGTTTTTCACTGAATACAAAAAAAGTTAGCAGCTACCATGCCGAGTTTTCCTCACACAGAAATCCCATTTATTGGATCAACCGTACGAATTAAAATGCTCCCTGCTCGATGCTTTCTTCTGGTTGGTGGAACTCTCTCCTTTGATATAATTTACACTACTCGAACGACTTAATTGGTAGAAATTAGCTCCATCGGAGGGGAGGATTTTACGACCTTGAAAATGCTGACAAAGTTCGAGTCGAAAAGTAATCGTGTGAAGGGCCTTGCGTTTCATTTGAATCGTCCGTGGATCCTTACTGCATTGCACAATGGTGTGATCCAATTATGGGATTACAGAATGTGCACACTGCTCGATCGTTTTGATGAACACGATGGACCTGTGCGTGGCGTCGACTTTCATCGAACTCAGCCTTTATTCGTTTCTGGAGGTGATGATTACAAGCTGAAAGTATGGGATTATAAGCTAAAGCGATGTTTATTCACTTTATTGGGTCATTTGGACTATATTCGAACCGTACAATTCCATCATGAGTATCCATGGATTCTCAGTTGTTCCGATGACCAAACGGTTCGAATTTGGAATTGGCAATCACGTTCATGTGTATCAATTCTCACAGGTCATAATCACTACGTCATGTCGGCATCATTTCATCCCAAAGACGATCTTATCGTATCGGCCTCATTGGATCAAACGGTAGGTTCCATCTCTCTCATCGATAAAGTCTCACAGTAGCTCTATAATAGGTTCGCGTTTGGGATACCACAGGCTTAAGGAAGAAAACTGTGCGTGGAGCTCCTTCCGGATTGGATGATTTAGTACCATCTCGTGTAAATAACGATATATTTGGTGCCAGTGATGCAATTGTCAAATACGTTTTGGAAGGCCATGATCGTGGTGTTAATTGGGCGACATTTCATCCCAATCTGCCTCTTATCGTCTCTGGCGCTGACGATCGACAGGTGAAATTATGGAGAATGAATGAGACGAAAGCCTGGGAGGTGGATACGCTACGTGGACACACCAGTAACGTCTCGTGTGTGATCTTCCATCCGAGACATGAGCTCATTATCAGTAACTCGGAAGATCGATCACTTCGAGTATGGGATATCTCCAAGCGTGTGGCTCTGCAGACATTCCGACGTGAAAATGATCGCTTTTGGATTCTTCAAGCTCATCCAACTCAGAATTTGATTGCAGCCGGTCACGATTCGGGAATGATTGTTTTCAAATTGGAACGAGAACGACCGCCAATGGACATCAATAATGGGATGGTGTACTACGTGAAAGAACGATATATCCGTATGTACTCCCTTTTGGACGGAAGTGATGTCCCTGTTGCCACTATTCGACGGACAGGAACCATTGGAACAGGAAGCTCGAATCTTCCTCGAGATCTTATGTATAATCCGTACGATCAAGGGTCCAATGTGAAAACGATTCTTCTGTCCAGTGAAGCCGATGGGGACTCTTATGAGCTTGTTACGATCAGTAATAGTACGTCTGGAGACACATGCGATTCAACACGAGGGAGTGGTCGTTTTGTGGCATTTGTTGCACGAAATCGATTTGCAGTTTTGGACAAATCGAGACATATTCTCATCAAAAACTTTGCGAATGAAGTAACCAAAAAAATCACACCACCAAATGGCACGGCGGATGGATTGTACTGTGGCGGTGTTATCGGTAGAATTTTGCTTCACGCGGATGAGAAAATGATTTTGTATGAGACTCAAAGCCGGCGAGTACTCGCTGATCTCCAAGCACCTCGCGTCAAGTATGTTATCTGGAGCTCCAATTACGACTATGTGGCTCTCATCAGCAAGCATTCCGTGATACTCGCCGACAAAGACCTCAAACATCTGTGCACCATCACAGAATCCGTTCGTATCAAAAGCGGAATTTGGTCCGAGTCTTCAGAGATATTTGTGTACACGACAGTGAATCACATCAAATACACACTTTCGAATGGTGACAATGGTATTATTCGAAGTCTTGATGTACCCGTCTACTTGACGCATTTGGAAGGTTCCAAGTTGTATTGTCTCGATCGTGAAGCCAAAATGCGAACAATGGCAGTGGATTTAACGGAATGTGAGTTCAAAATCGCTCTCAATCGAAAGAATTTTACAGAAGTCATGCGTATGGTTCGTCATTCCCGCTTATGTGGCCAAGCAATCATCTCATATTTGACCAAGAAAGGGTACCCAGAAGTTGCATTACATTTCGTAAAAGACGAGAAAACCCGGTTCAAGCTGGCAATTTCCTGTGGTAATTTGGAAGTGGCTTTGAATTCAGCGTACGAATTGGATGATAGTGAATGTTGGCATCAGCTCGGCGTTGAAGCTTTTCGACAAGGAAACATCCAAGTCGTAGAAATGGCATATCAACGTACCAAAAACTTTGATCGATTATCGTTCTTGTACTTGGCCATTGGGAACCGTGAAAAGCTGCAAAAAATGCTCAAAATCTCTGAATTACGAAATGACATCATGTCCCGCTTTCATAATGCCTTATACCTTGGAGATTACAACGAGTGTGTTCTCAGTTTGGAAAGTGCCGGACAAGTTGGTCTGGCGCTCGTGACAGCCACAACGTATGGTCTCACAGAGCATGTGGAACGCCTGCGTCAGATACTGGAGCAAAGTCATCCAAATTTGGATTTGGATGAGTTTTTGAAAGGACAAACTCGACCGGATGCTCGTCTTTTATTTCCTCCTATTTGCGTGAGCAGAGTGGAAAATGAGAATTGGCCACTTGTTGATATCAATGAGCCTACTATCCAGGATCATGTCGAGGCTGCCGATAAACGTGAAGCAGAGCGAAGTGGTCGACAACAGCCTTCCAGTCAAACGGTATCACAACCTGATGATCATATCGAGGATTCAAGTCGGAAATATTCGGCTGATCTTGGATTTGAAGGAGCTGATGCATGGGATGACTCTGGGGAATTAGATCTTGGCCTCGCGGATGAAAGTTTTGATGTGGGTGGATCCCTTGCCGATGAATTATCTGATATCCCTTCAGGTGATTTGGACGCCAATTACGTGGCAGCTCCATCTCCAGGAAATGATCCAGCAACTTTGTGCGTTCGAATTTCGCCACTTGCCGCTGATCATGCAGCTGCTGGATCTCTGACAACATGCATGCAATTGCTTCATCGACAGATTGGAGTCGTGAATTTTGAACCACTCAAGCCCATGTTCATGTCAGTGTACCTCGGAAGCAAAGCATCACTACCTACACAAGCCAATACTCCTTCGTTAGATGTATGGCTTCAGCGTAATGGAGAAGGCCAACCTATCATCGCAATATCATTCCCATCGCTTGTCGAGTCTCTGAAAGACGCGTATCGTGCCTTCACAGCCGCCAAATTCGAAGATGTCAAAAGTATTTGTGAGACGATTTTGCACTCGATCCCTTTCCTCGCCGTAGAAACGAAAAACGAAGCGGACAAAGTGAAAAGTCTTGTCAAAGTGTGCCGAGAGTACCTGTTATCGTGTCGTATCCGAACGGAAGTGTCCAAGTATCCTTTAGACTCGGAACCAAAACGAAATGTGGAATTGAGTGCATACTTTACGCATTGCGACCTTCAGCCTCCGCATCTCGTTCTCACATTGAAAATTGCAATGACAAATGCATTCAAATCGAACAATTTCATCACAGCAGCCTCATTTTGCAGACGTTTACTGGAGATCCCAGAAGTTGTATCACATCCTCGACATGAAAAGCTTCGACTGACAACGCGTAAAGTCTTACAGAAAGCAGAAATGGAGGCCAGAAATGAACATCAATTGGCGTATCAGGACACGAAGGCGTTTGTGTTGTGTGCCCGTACATTTGACCCGATATACTCGGGCACCCAAGACGCTCGATGCCCTTATTGTGCGACATCATACCTTCCATCTTTCCACGGGACATTATGTGATATTTGCGGCATTTCGAGGATCGGTGACGAGACAATCGGTTTGGTTCTTACGACTCGGGAAAGCTAATACAAAATCACATTTATTGTCATCACATGCATTTGCTCTTTTGTTTCGCTGCACACAGAATATAATTAATTTGATGGCAAGTCGGATCAAGTCGCCAGTCATTCAGTATGGGACTTCCAATGATTCCGGCGATATCGACGATATTTGCATCGTGTTGCTACGTACACGAATCAGAAGCGCATGGATTGTGAGGTACGAGCACAGACAGCGATAAAATGTTCCATTTCTTGAGGTGTGACAAATTTGCTCCAATTGTGCGTTCCTGCGATACAAAGAGACTCAGCGTACGAATGCAATGCATGGATCGGTACCGGGAGGAAGGAGTCTAAAGACGTATTCTGCTGCACCGATCGCCAGTAAGTATGACAATAACGTGCGATTGATTGTCGAAAGGAACAAAAGTCCTCCGGGCTAAGGCACAAGCTTACTGAGTTTAGTTGTGAAAAAGCCGATAGAGCACCTTGACAAGCTGTAAGAGAGATCCGACAAAGACGCCAGGATCCGGGACATGTTCCACGACTTCCATAGAGCAAACGATATCACATTCCACTTTTCTCGAAATCAAATCATCTGAACGAGAAAAATGGCTCAGTGAAGGGAAGGAACATGAGACCTCGAAGGCTACCGGCAATTCCACAACGATACTCGATCCTGCTCGTTTCTGGATCGATAGAAGCGTGTTTCTGTGCTGCCTTGATATTCTCACTTCCCGGATCAACGGCCACCATCGATCCCCCGAGACGACATAAAGCCTCGAGCCTCCCGTTAGATAAATGAAAAAATGCGCAATGAAAGAACATACTTCTGTCAAAATGCCTCCTCCACAGCCGATATCCGCAATCTTCAAATTGTGCAGCGGTTTTGACTCACTGGTGCTCTTAAAATGCAACATGGAATGATTTCGGATGTATCGGACTCGAACGCGATTCATTTGGTGCAAAAGATTGACACTGCTCGATACATTTGGCTTCCACCAGTCACTGTAGCACGTCTACGAGTGAGTCTCAATCCATTCTGAGAGCTAATACACGTCTTACTCTGCGACTGTATTGAATTTCGCGACTTCGCGATCGATTACGCTCGAAAAACGTCGCTCCAAACCTGAGAATCGCTTCATACCGCTATACATAAATTTATACAGCTGTAAGGCGATATCAAATACAATTAAAACAAAGCTTTTGTGATGGTAAACGATCCAATTGGCACCGAAACAAACGAACCGATTCAAAAGTTGAGAGAAAATACAGCTGGTGATCGTCAGCAGAATGAAAGCAGTACCTCCGCGATAACAGAGCCAATTCAAAAGAAACAACGACTCGAACAAATTGCTGGACCGGAGAAAGTAGAGGATTTTCCTGGAAAAAGTCTCGACCTCCTAAGCAAGCAAGAGTCGACGATGAACGAGTCGGTGATTTCTTCAGCCACGATATCAAGGGAAAATAAACGAATATGCGCGATATGCAACAAGGCAGGAGCGTCATTCGTATGTGCAGCCAAGTGTGGGCTTGAGGCTCATATCGAATGCATTCATCCTGACACGATATTCACATTAAGCGGTATGCATACGTGCGAGGGAATAAGCACTCGGATAACAGATCTTATTCTTAGTTGGTCAAATCTGTGGAAGTTGTGCCATTTGTCAGCAGAATCGGTCGTCACATGAAGACGTGCAGAAAGGAGGCATTCACGGACTTTCGGTCGGATTTATTTTCGTGATTTTGATGCACGTTTTCGCTTATTGCCGACAAATCCTTCTAGGTTCGTCGGGCAATATTATACATTAGTGTCGAAAGCTGTAAAGGTTTCAATTTCGAGAAATTCGGTCATCTAGCCTCATTACGATTGTTTGAAATTGGAGCTGTGCGTTATTATATAATCGATGGGTACACGAATAATTGTGGTTTGTTTTGGATGTCATCAGATTGCTAGTTATCCGATAAAGCCTTTTGCCGAGAAATTTGTGGAGCCATTCTTGCAGGTTGATACTTGCTTTAGAACTGAGTCGTAGTCTCACTTTGGTTGTAGCGTTGGATGCGTGAAAAGCTCGTAACTGCTTCCCAGTGGGTTACCAATGTCCGAGACATCTTCACAGTGATCATCGGTCTCAACAGGTGAGAAATTTCAATGCTTCGGTTTGGAGATGTGAGTCGAAGCGTATCTATAGCCTAAAAAGAGCGCAAATCTCGCACAATCACACGCAATCAATCAGAGATCTCATCAAACATCGCAAGTTTACCGTCATCGATTTTCTCGGGTGGCATCCAAATATCGAAAGTCCTTCAGTGCGATCATCAAGTTTGTGTAGCGTTTGCGGCATTCGAAATGCACCCGAGGTCTTTTATCCATTTTATGACCTCCCACTTATTTCTAACATATTGTAATGCCTCGCAGGTGAGCGATTGCACACGATGTCGACGTAAGCTTGTGATTCCCTCGACGTTTGCTAAATTCTCCAGCGCCCTACTTGCCACGTACTATGCAGGTGACGATATTGTGACCACAGGAATTGGCTGATCATAACAGGTTTTTGTAGAGCTGGTGGGTATTTCGCTAGGAACAAGCCATATCGACGTGTTTCTTCATGTCAGTGCAATGCGTTTGTCCTACAAAGGACTTCGCCCAGTTGACCCTGAAGGATTGGAATGGAATTCATTCGCTGATCAGTACGTAATTTCTTGCATGCCTTTCCATTGCAACATACGATCTCAACGGCTCAGGTTGCGGATGATTTTTGGATTTCTCGAAGTTATGAGTGACTTTGGCGTTTTGCAACTGAATGCGACGTTTTTTGAGAGCGAAATCCGATTTATATTCAATGGAATGTATATCCATCAGGCAATCCTTTTGAACGAATTCGAACTCGTTGGGAGGTTTTTGCAATCGATGAAATTATTTGGAGCAAGTTTCATCTCGTCACACAATGCTTTGATCAATGCGTGCGAGACATTTTTACTTGGGCAGCAACTGAGTCAGAATGGAAGCTGGTGTAAGGATCATTGGACACCAGCAGATCAATACAAAGCAACTGTCACTTGTGCCAAGTAAGTAGTTACAAGTCCGTAAATCGCGCTCAGAGTCGCTATTTAGGGCGTTGTTGAATCCAAAATTTCGTGGTTTTGGGCCGGCACACGTCGAATGTCAGCGGTATTTGGAGAAATGGGCTCGAGCGGCTCGCGTTGAAATCGACACGGAATTTATCAATACCAAGCAACTTGCTTCTGGAGTGAAAATGAAATTTGCCGAAGAGAGTCAATTAAAACAGCTGATGATTCTGTATCAGGCACGTTGCGGATCTCCTCCCACTGCTTTTTTAAGCTTTCTTGCGCTCGTAGAATAAGGCAAATCAAGATCAAGCTGCTAATTTTCTGGAAGCCCAAGTCCTTTCCAGGCTGTATAGTCTTGTAAGCTCTGAGGTTTGTGTCCAAGAGTAGACTCTACTGGTGGCTAAATACCATTGTTAGGCTCCGAGGCACCATTCCATAAAATCAGAATTATCGCCCGAAAAAGACGACCTCGATACGACCCATTTTGATCAGGACGATGCTGAAGCGGCTGATGATGAAATGAACCTCCAAACAGAAGATTTTGCAAATAAGACCGAAGGTGAAGATGAGGACACACTAACAAGTCTCAGTCTGAATGGAGAACTCGAAATATTTAGTGGGCTGAAATTTGAAGGCGGCGATGTCATTGATCTGAGTCAACCTCGAAAAATGACGGCTCGAGAGGGAAAACCGCTGATGGACTTTACCCAATCTTCCGAAAATGATGAAGAAAAGGATCAAAATGTCAGTGAGAATGTGACAGTCGATGAAAGAAATTCGAATTTCTACGAAAATTATCGAGAAGAATCAGAGAGGAATTCGAGCAGCGATGTAGCTATCAAGGACTCTGATACCTCGGGAAATAATGTGTCGCAATAAAAAGCGCTTTATTTCATTTGCGTTTAAAGTGATTTACATAACATCATATCCATTGACGAAAGGTATGCGCCGCGTTCTGCTTTACGGACTCTCAGCGAATCCCCCAACCGGTTTTGGAGGACATCTTGGCCTTATCCGACACTTTCAGCAACGGGAAACACTAGACGAGATATGGATTCTTCCAGTGTATCGACACATGTACGAAGAAAAAACAAATCTTGCCTGCTTTCATCACCGTGTCGCGATGTGTCATTTGGCGGTAGCTGCCTTACCTCACGTTGAAGGTTGTGCCTCTATGACTATAGAAAATCCTTGAGTTTCATCATTTTGCGATAGGTATGCAGGTGAGAGTTTTAGAGACGGAAAAAGAAGTCTATGAGAAGATAAATGGCGACACGGAAGCGTCTGCGCAATCCATTCGTTCTGCCGGGACGATTGATGTTATCAATTATTTGCGGGAACAGCATCCATTCACGCGATTTTCTCTATTGCTTGGAATGGATGCTTTTGCGGATCTGTTGGCAGGAAAATGGAAAAATGGTAAAGAGATACTGGAATCAACGGATGCAATTGACATTATAGTGGTACGAAGACCGGGATCACGACATTTGCTGGAACAAGCAGACGTCAATGAATCGATAGAGATACTGAGTGTCCCTGGCTTGCAAGCGATCTCGTCCACGATGGCTAGAGATTGCAGCGATTCTCAAGAGCTTTGCAAGTATGTGGAACGCGCGGTAGCAGAGTACATTGTGAACAACAGACTGTATGGGTTTATGTCTTGATTAATATAAGCCAATCGAGTGAATAAATGATTCGCATCAATGTGCAAAGTGCAAAGACTTTGCTGCAAAAACGAGCTCTTACGTGTGCAAGAAATACAATTTTTGTGAATGCGTCGCAACGGATACAAAAAAGGTCCTCGCGTTGTGCACATTTTCAGCGCAAAGTACTGACGCGGACATTTGCGGACATTCCTCATTTCGACATGGAAGAGCACGAATTTGTCCATCTTGCGGATTCAGCTTTGGAAGAAATCTTCGACAGCATGGGCGATGTCGAAGATGCAATTGATGACGCTGATATTACACTTTCTGTAAGCGCTTCTTCGATACAACATAACGTCTTATTTCGTACACATTCGCTGATTCTGTAGCAAGGTGTGCTAAAGATTGATCTGGCGGATGCTGGAAGTTGGGTGATCAACCGACAAGTTCCGAATAAGCAGTTGTGGTGGTCATCGCCATTGAGGTGAGCCAAACATCATGAAATACATCACCTGGAATGACTTTTTCTGTGATGAAAGTGGGCCACGTCGGTATGAATACAATCCAAAGTCAAAGTGCTGGGAGAATACTCGTGATAAAACAGAGTTAAAGGATCTTTTGAAAAGAGAAATTGAGGAGGCCATAGGTGCTTCCGTGCGTCTGTAACCAATCTGAATGAACAAATGCTTCTTAAAAATGTATTCTATTGAGATAGGAAAAGATTAGCGTGATATCAAAAGATTCTGACGAGAAATCAAAGCTTCCATCCTCGCTGTTGTGCGTTTGCATCAAGCTTTCTTCGACCTGTTGCATAACATGTCGATTTGTCGCTACCCAGCTGATCCATACCACATAACGGCTTGGACTCGAAGATATTGTGATTTCTAGGCCGATGTGGGGACCAATTTCGCATACTCTGAGCTCCATTATACACGGACGACCCGCCAGGTTTGAAAGACGTAGGCAAAACAATCGGCATAACCTCATTGAAATCTCGCATTGCTGATTCAAAAGCTAGATGATCAGCAAGAAAACTAGTTCTTAACGTCGGTGATCCATGCTCGGGTATGAAATCTTGATATGGAAAAGCCCGTGTATGAGCGATAGCAACCAAAGTCATTTCAAAACAAATTAAAAGATTCTGGATGCCTGTCGTGACATTCTCGACACTCCATGATCCCAGCTCGTGTATGATCCGAAAACGAGATAAGAAAGCAAGTACGACACTTTGCCAAAATGATAGGAAGATAACAGCCTTGATACACAACAGCTTGGGTACAGGATTATATGGTCGTAATGGAATCTCCAGAGCATAGTAAAATAATACCAAATAATAAAAAGCATATGTAACGGAGAGGTTGATGAAAAACGAAACGTAAATGTATCCTTTGTCCAAGCGAAATTGACCTTGATCGTACGCGTCATTGACCTGCAAAATGATTGCGAAGAGCGCCATAAGTGGTTTCATAATAACAAACTGCATCGTTGCAATTTTACAGTCACGAAGAAATTCTGGGGCCATCATTTCTGGTTTCTTGCAATATTTGACTGGCCAAAAATGCTTCACACTTGGAAGCGGGTGGATAATCTAATGCAACTGTTGTGTAATAAAGAGCTGAAAATGGCGCTGTAAACATACCTGCAAAACACGTTCATGACTTCCATCTCCGAGATACGCAATCATGAGAGCCAAAAATAGGTAGACCACGTAGGCTTCATAGCAATCTCGCATCAAATCAAGGTATAAGGCAATGTTCTATGCATTCTCACGCTCACATAGAATCCAAAGTACCAGCATTGAGGTACAAAATACCTTGAAGCGAAGCGATAACCACGAGTCGGTGGCATAGATCGGTACCATCCATAGTATTCCCACAATCTACGATGTAATATCAGAGAGAGGAACGTCTATAAATGCTGACGTACTTTACTTTGTATTGCGGGTTTTGTGAAATTGCGTAGATGTGAACGGATAAGTCGTACAGATATGGTGATGGACGCTGCGACACATAAGCCTGCGACAACCCAGACAGAACGCTGAACTCTTGCTTCGGCCGTAGCAATTTGAACAATGTATTCGAGCTCTTGTTCCATTGTCAATGACTCAGTTCTATGCAGTACCATCTTATTGGTACATCAGTCGTATTGGTAGAAATTCTTTTGGAAGAATGTTTCATTTATCTCGTTCTTCCTTTTCTCGAAGCAAATTACTGTCACATTCGATCACAAGGAAGTACATCCAGGGAGTAAGTGGCACACAAAACATAATCACCAAACAAGCCTTTTCGGGTCTGTACTTACTATGCAATCAAAGAGAGGAATACACTCAGTTTGGAGCGGTGTGCGTGCCGCATCCAAGCTCCAAGTCTTTTGCGCAATGCTGTCAGATACGATTTTATTCAAGCGGGAAACGATGGTATGAAAGTAAAGATTTGGTCTCCAAATTGAAAACTGGAGCCCTAGTCGTTCTTGGAACAGGAGCAGCGTTAGCTTCCACAACATGTAAGAAACAAAAGCCATGCCGTTTATACTTATGATATACGTATACCTTTTATTTAGTCGCGTTTGGGTTCTTTGTATTGGGAGCATTTGGCTACGGAATATATTCGCTATATCGTCAGTTCTTTGCTCGTTCAGATCGACGATCGAGAGACTTCGATCTTGATTCGTTTTTCAGCGGCACAAAAGACCCAAAGAAAGCAGGGAATCGTCAAAGTAGTTCTATTAGTCCTTTTACGGATAATATGCCGTTTTTAGTGCGTGGATTACTGAAAGGTTTATTTGGTATGGTTGGAAAGTTGGCACAAGCTTCGATGGAGAGAGCGAATGACCTTCACGATACAATCTATACTCGCATGCAGTCTGATCACCGTGTGAGGGATAGGCTTGGTGATGATTTCAGAGTCGAAGCGCCATCCGAATGGTTTGAAACAAGTACGGTGCCGAATTCTTGCATTTTTTGACAATTACTTACTCTCTTTGTCAGATGTCAATGGTATCGGTCGTATCAAAGCGGTTTTTCTCGTACACTCACACCAAGAAAACGGTGCTGTGACAGCTAAAGCTGCTGTATCTTCAAGTGGAACTTTGACTCTGAAGGACTTAAAGTGTACGCCAAATCACACCGATAAAAAAGTTGCAATCTGATGCATGTTCTGCAGATCAATCTCTACAAACAGGCAAAGTCATCGATTTGATGGAAGACATCGGTGAACCATACGGTCCAAACAAAAAGACTATCATTGACGCAGAATTTATCGATCTTGAGAAAGATAAGCGCTTATAAAATACGCATAACGTCAGTCACATTCTCCACCACCACTGAACGACGTGTCCATTCATTCCTCATTGTTTAGTACTGTCGCATTCCATAAACCCAATCGAATAGACAAAACAAATGAAATCAGTATTAATCGTTGGGTCCGTAAATGCAGATCTATCAGTCCACGTCGACAGACTTCCCGCTATCGGGGAGACTATAAGCGCCACTTCGTCTACAATTACTCCAAAGCTCGGAGGTAAGGGAGCTAATCAGGCTGTAGCCGTCGCAAAATTAGCAACACCTTCCTCCATCCAATCCAACTTTCGATGCCAATTCGGTATCGACTCAAATGCTGCCCTATTAAAGCAGCTTTTGATGGATCATAATGTCGATATCTCGAATTCAGAGACGCAAGACTGTGATTCCGGTCAGGCCATCATTTTTAGGCTTCCGAATGGATCCAATTCCATCGTCGTTGTGGGTGGAGCGAATCAAATTTGGCCAACTCTTACATCTCCAGTCTTTGAAGAAGCTATCAAGACGGCATCGGCTATTATGCTCCAGCAAGAAATTCCCTTAGAAGTCAATCAATCGGTCGCAAAAATGGCATTCTCTCATAGTATTCCTGTTTTTTGGGATACTGGAGGCCGAGATCAAGCGATCCCACACGACCTTTTTCAGTACATAACAATCATTTGTCCTAATGAAACTGAATTAGCTCGACTCTGCGGTCTACCAGTCACAAATCCGCAAGAAGCAATGAAAGCTGCTTGGAATTTGCAAAAGAAAGGGGCGAAGGATATCCTCGTGACATTGGGCCAGGAAGGCTCGATTTATATACCAAGTGCTTCGATCGATGAACCAGACCAAGTCACGTTTGTCTCAGCCTTGCCGGCGTCTCCTGTCTGCGATACAACTGGAGCGGGTGACACGTACAGAGGCGCTTTTGTTGTATCGTATGTATCAGGCCGAAACATCAAACATTGTATGGAATTTGCGAGTGCTGCTGCATCATTGTGCGTGCGGAAAGCTGGAGCCATGGAAAGTATCCCTACTCATAGGCAAGTGGAAACATTGTACGAAGAGTGGAAGAACGTGGCAGATCGCACGTAGGCGATACGGACACTGTCATCGCTTCATTCTCTGTCAAATTGCATTTTCTTCGCACACGCTCAAGTTGGTCGATAGGTCGGTTGTATGTCAGATACGCTTTGAGAAGGTTCTCTTTCAAGACTGCAAGTTTACTTGAAGCATTCCAACATGACCTTTCCTGTCAACTACAGACTTATATTCGTATCCTTCCGATCGCAAAAACTGCTCCACAGCTGGTAGTAAACGAGCAGTATTCTGTGGTCCTTTTGAATGGTGTCCTGCGCCTGTGACAATGCGAATTAATTCAAGACCGTCTTCGGCAAGTTGTGGTAGCCAAGATTGTAAAAACGCTACAGCTTCCACAACATGAAGACCGTGGAGATCCATCAAGCGATCTCGATACACTTGCTCGTGAGGATTTCGGCTCTTGAATATCACTTCTGCTGCCATCAAATGCAGCTTTTTCATCTTCTCATTGAGATCGCGTCCTTCTCTGGACATGTAAGTCGCCATAGCTTTGTTATTACTGAAATTGGCATCGTCGTAAGTCCTTTGAGCTCCACAAAAGTGCGTGCACATACCTGCGGAAAGCTTCCGTCGCTCTCATGAAGCATTTATTTCGAGCGCATGCGAGCTGATACGCTTCCTCGCGTACTTGCTGATACTGCGCTGTCACAGCCTTTCCTGTTATCACCCGCTTGACATCACTCATCCGCGCAAAATTCGTTGTTCTCGAAGGTTTTGTTTGATGCATTGGTGAAGGATACGCCATTGTGCCGGATCGATTTTGAGATTGATTTAATTGATCAGGATAGAGCGACACTGCACGTGCATAATCTAACGTTTCTTTCGCCTGTTGGCGATCCAAGAAATCCCCTTTCTCGAGTGGTGCTGTAGTCAGAGATGGAAACGCATCTTTGCTAAGCTCTAGTTCGGTTCGTTCGGTTTCCTCATCTTCACTTTCATAGTCTCTATGTGCATCTTTTTGGAGCTCGAGTCCATGCAACTCAACAAAATCATGAGCGAAAACGCACTCTTTGTCTTGCGTGCATAATCCTCGGAGCCAGAATCGACAAGTAACGCCATAAGTGCTGTGTAGAAACTATGGGCAACAGACTCAGAAAAAAGAAACTATAAATAATGGAAGCAGACCATGCAGTCCGATCGATGACATCGCCCTTGTAGATAATGACGACAGACTTGTGTTCTTCCTTCAGCTTCCTTCGTGAAGGTTGATTTCAACACCGCATGAGCCTGATCCATATTCATTCCAACAAGCCGCAAAAGCTCACTCATGCGGTTTGAATCGACTTCTGGGAATTTAAGGCTTAGTTGACTCACGAGCTGGTCATCAAAATCCTTAGTTTTCCAGAAAGTTCATGAAATACCAGCGTTTACCTCGGATGCGATTGACCAGAAAAAAGTGTCCTCATTCTCAAAATCCAGTCGAAAATCTTCTCCAACCTCTTCCTGTACGTCTTCAGTAGATTCAGGTAAAGTCTTGGACTTCCAAATAACAGATTTTGTCAACTTTTCACAAGTACATGGATGCAACTTCCTCACCGTCTTAATTGCACCAGGAATAAATTCCAGTGCGGATGCTTTTAATTCATCGGCAAATACTAAGCCAATTTCGTCAATTCCTCTCTCAATATCGGCTATAATGCCACGAGTATGATGCCTCGATGATTCCAAGGTACGCGAGTCTTCTCGAGTCTTCTGATCGAGAAGGAGAGGGTCCAGTGAGAAAGCTATCAAATTTGTGATGAATTCACTCAATTTTTCATCGATAGACTGAGGTACATAAAGTCAGTCGTTTTTGAAAATTAATCGAAGCCGTTGTACCTCCTCCGATGCTATCCATTCTTTAAGTATACGTGCCATCTCGTTCTGAACAGCAGTCTGCTTATCTACATCAGAATCCTCGCTAAGACCTTCAGCATCAAGAATTTCTATCAAGTAGCGTGCTAATGTCTCATCTACACTCAGCAATTTGAGCTGATTTTCTGCCCAATGTACCAACTCTTCCTTGAACATTATGAATTAAAGCTGATTGCATGGAGTCTATTTTATTGTAAAAGACACTAAATAGCGTGACCTATTCCACCTCTTTGATAATTGCTTCTTCGCGCGCATTTTCGTAAGGAACTTTTCCAGGCTTTGAATGCGCACGTCTATTATCCACTTTTTTCTTCTCTCGTGCTTTCGACTCCCTTTTGGCGTCCGTCGCCTTTTTGATTGATTTCGGTAAGTGACGATGTCTACAGAGATGGATAAACGTATCAGTCGCACGAACGATACAATTCGATTGAATGGCTCAAACTGACTTTGCAATCCGATTGATTTCACGAAGATGCTGGTATCTCTCTTTCAACGAGTCATTGTACTCTTGTTTACGTCGTTCCCGTGGTGTCATCTGCAGAATACGAGTTATGAGAAAGTTTTGCTGAGAAACGACACACATTGAACATACCTTTTTAAGCGATTTCGAAGCTTGTGTTTTCCAAATACGGACATTTGTGTCGTCACTTCCAGACAAAATGAAATTGGCATCGGCAGTCATTCGTATTGCAAAGACTCTGTACTCTAATCGTCACATGCTGATTTCAAAATGGAGCTTTGGAGACTTCACCTTTGCATTCGCTTTGTGTGATAAATTTCACGGCTTTTGGCACTACGGATATTGAAAATTCGGACTGTTCGATCGTAGGAGCCAGAAACAAACTCATGACCAGTAGGAGAGTAAGCGATGTCCATTCTAATCAGAAGAGATGATAGCTGCAAGTCCTCCGAGATGTGATATAGTAGCCATACACTGCTGAAACATGATCTTTATGAACCATGAGAGCACGCTGAAGCTTGCGGGTGTCAAAAGTGTACAAATTGTGATCTTCGTTTGCCTATACGCGAGGATTACCACTTGAAGACTCGTAGTTTCCATTTGATAATACGTACGACTGTAAAATTGAATGGTTCCATCGGGTTCCACGCCAGTGAATTCGACCGCATCTAAGTTTGGGAATGAAGGTATTTGTGTCGGACTCAATCTGTGGGACTACATACATTCAATACGACTTTGCGAAGATTGGACGCAAGTCTGAGATCATAAAGTGTGATGCTTCGGTCTGAGCCTGTGGATGCCAATAACGAGGTATCGGCTGGATTGAACCGCACGCACGTAATGTGATCGGCACCCCATGAAAAAGTTTGCGTTGGCTCTGATCTACATATATCTTGAGATCGAATTTTTAGAAACTCTAACTGAGGATATACCGATGGCAGTTCCATATCTGTATTTTAGAGCTGCTTGTCGCAAAAGTATCCTTCTTTGCTTGATGATCAATTCCTCTGCACAAAAAAACGAGCGTTCCATCAGCTTGCGAGCATCGATGTAATTGATTGCAAAACTCACGTAAGGTACTCTTTTGATGTGTAAACGGTTATCGGCTAGACAGAGTTTCAGCTGTATGCAGCAAAACCGACAAAAAAGATGTAAATGTACCTCGGTCTTTTCTTCATTGCCAGTAGAAGATAATGACCACAACTTGACCGTTTTGTCTTCACTACAAGAGTAAAAAGCATCTCCAGAAGGAGTTGACACTAGTCCTCGCACGGATCCACGATGACCATAGCACGACCACAAGCATTTCCGACTCGGGAGATCCCACACTCGAATTTCTCCATCACTCGCCCCACTCAAAAATGCCGACTTATCGCACACAAATAAGCTTTTATCATCGCATGCGCCAAAAGAGCAATACCAAATTTCCAGGTACAGTACTAAGCGTACTGACACCGTCAGAGTGACCGTCTAAGGCTCCAACAAACGGTTTGGCAAACATCCGATCAAGTTTCACGGCATTCAGAGCTCGCGTGTACTAAGACAACTTCGATAAGACAAAAGGATACGGACAGAATGCACAAAGTACCTCGCGAGGTCGTTCGAATGGATGTAAAGCTGGGTCATAATTTCGAAATACTTTGAGTCTATCGGTGGCAACTTCTCGTGTGAAATCTCGCTCAATTCGTGAGATCGTCTTGACTCGCATCTTGCAGCAAAGCGATTCAGACCAATCAAACTGAGAATATGCATTATTTTGTCCAATCAATGGAGAACACTGTGTTCCGAGAAGAAGTGATCAATCTTACTTTGAACGATACAAGTAGGGCTCGCACGAATCGGGTCCAGCATTGTAGAAATAGGGAAACACTAAGAGTGAATGAGAAATTTGTAAACGACCATTGACCTCCGTAAAACGCTCTTTATTTCGAAATAGTAATCACATTTTCAAGGACGTCGATCTTACGCTTTGAAGGATGCGAATAAAATGGCACTTTTCAAAGTAGTTTGAGAACCGGGTTCTGAATCACGCTTTTGATGCAGCGGTCTTTCCAGGTGTTCTATCCTTTGAGTCGACCATCATCGTCACAGGTCCATCATTGATCTGATCAAAAAATGTCACTACCCGTCTTGCTGTAAACGAGAGAAGAAAACAAACCAATGACACTTCCATATATGCTCCAAAAATACCCTCAGCAACTTTGGCAGTATGCTTCTGTCTAAGTCTACAGCAAAATTGATCATATAGTTCCTTTGCAGGTTTTGGAGCCACTTTGTTGATCAA
This sequence comes from Albugo candida, assembly GCA_905220665.1. NCBI lineage: Eukaryota > Oomycota > Peronosporomycetes > Albuginales > Albuginaceae > Albugo > Albugo candida. Next base: position 25,807 of record CAJNAR010000184.1, read on the forward strand.
TTCGTCAGCTCACTCGGGTTAGAAAATGTTGCCACCCCAACTTATTCACTAACTTGCTAAATGGAAGTCTGGCCTGTTGCCGCTGAAGTATCCGTGTAAAGTGAATTGACTTACGACGAGAATTTCAAATCCGTTACTCATCACGGATGTCTTCCATGCTTTGTCTTCATTGTCTGGCCATAAACGAGCGTTCTGTTGCAATAAAAAAAAGCGAACATTGAGGAGGACCTAATATGTAATTAAACGATGTGCTCGAACCATAAGTCGCTGGCAACAATAATCGACATCCTCCAAAGTATCATCCCGTCCAATTCCGATGAAACATAACAATCCTTTCCCGATTTCACAAACAGTTGCTCCATCCACTCGAACCGAAGAGCTGGAAACACGTTGGAGAATAAGCCGCATTCGATGAACTTTATAAACGAACTTATTGTTTCATTGCATCAAGCATGAAGAATGTTTATGAAGAAAAGCAATTTCGAGCACATTCACTTTCGATTCTGATCGCCTGTAGGTGAACTAGTGCTTTGATACTTTTCTCTTTTACTTATAGATATCGTAGTTTTTTCTCTGATTCTGACAGTGAGCGTGATACCAATGCTCTTAGCTCTGATATTGAAAGCTATCGCATTGATTTTATTCATATTATCAGCAGCAGTGATTTCGAATCCTAGTGAGCAATCTTTCACCAAGTGGCTGAGTAAGCAGAAAAGCGATCCTTCCGAATCTTGGCTGACATCAATCATAAAAAGCGCTGTATCTCACGCCGTCAGTAAAACTCGTTCTTGGGTTGCTTATAATTTTGTCTTTTTCACCATCATGGATGTTCACTCGATGAAACGACAAGCTTTCGGAGCTTTCGGGAAATGGATATGGACTGACTCATGCCCAGTCATCGCTCAGTTTAGTGACTGGATTCTGGAAACCTCGACGGAAGGATCCCCGTATACTTACTTTATAGATTTATGGCAAAGGATACAAAACTCATACTGTTCGTCATCATTTACAAAAGAAAACTTGGTAAAAGAAGCAATTTCGAAGGAGAATCGCTACGGTCGAAAGATTGAATGAAGGTCGTTTGCGTTATGCGTATGTAGTTGAGACAAGAGCATGATAGATCGCATCTGGACAAATTCACTCACGTATTTATAAAAGTTACTTTTTGCTTGCTAAAATCTTGAGGCGAGAACTTGGGAATGGAATGACCACAAACGAATTTGCGATGCTTTTTTTATGTGTCCTTCTCACTCACTGAAGAATTGGACTTGGTGATTGTAACGTGCACAATCAAATGAAGAATCATCTTGATTGATTGGAGCTATTGTGGGATGTTAGCCGGGGCCAAACAAAATCCAGATAGCTGTTCAGCTTTAATATTCTCGATTTCCTTGTGCGCCAACACTTTCTAATATTTGATAATCGCTTACCAACCGATAGTGCGTCTTCTTGGTACGTTCTTTGCCAGCAAGTGAATAAAGCAAGTCCTCATCTCCTCTTCCCAATCGATTCGAATCGATCGCACGCGGTCAGATTTGCTTGTATGACACTGTTGGAGCCTCCCGCTGCTATTTGCTGCTGCCCTCTTCGTACTAGTGATGTTTTGTATTCTACGGTCGATAGAACATGTCTAACGAATGGATGGATACAAAATTTATAGTGACTTGCATTCACTTTGTGAAATTGCATAGATTTCTCAAGACACCATATTGCAGATAATACATTGGAAGCAACATACGTAAAGCTAGTAAGTCGAGACAACAGCGCATCTTGTGTAATGCATGTACACTCATTTGAAATGGGAACAGTTTTTTGTGCGATGACACTGTACGAAAATTGACACATTTGGATAAGAATGCATAAGCGGGCATTGATGCTCCGATTGCGTCAGTCAGAGTAGCAGATATCGTTGGACGAGAAGCTGCAAGACAACGTGACACGACAATAACATCGCAATACACTGTATATCGGGATTCCAAGCTGCAGATTGATTCTTCCGACTCGAAAGGAAGCGATTCCGACTAAAATGGATAACTTTACAGAGCAAATGATTGTGGCTCAAGCAATAGCTTCCGAACGACATTGTCTATTGTGAAAGACCAGACCAGTGGACTGCAAGGAGCATAAATAGCTCTACCTAAAAATGAGCGCAGAAAACGAAATGATAAGAAACATCTCAAAAAATCTGTATGCTCCAAGAAATCTCGCGTGTGTCGAAATAGAACAAGATAGCGCGCTTCTGAAGGTTGATAACTTTACTTTGACGGCATTTGAAGACGTGAAGATACCCAAAGTCCCATCTTTCATCCAGTCGGATGTGTAAGTCGGTACAAGCAGAGTGAGAAATTAAAGTGATCATTAAAATGACAATTAATATCGAAGTATTGTCTCGTCACACGAACTCGCATGCACGGCATTAGCGGCGAGCAGATTCGTATAGTACAGACAAAAAATGCAGATATGCATTGAGTAGCTAATGAAGGTTTACCAACACAATGTCAACTCGATGATGCAACCTCACAACAGAGTCGCAAGCGAGCATATTCGCAACCGGCAGCCAAGTATGCAGGATGGGATATGTAGTGATTTTCCGCCTTCTGAAGTCGTCACGCCAAACTCACCAAGCTTCTAAACCGCGCTGTCCTGTTTTCTCAGACTCTCTCGAGATACTGACAACATACAAATTGTCTGTAGTTGATTCTCATCGTCTTTATTCGGTGCAATCATTCTTTAAATCAGATCAATGGAGTGCAACAACTATAATCATTTCCATATCAGTCCCGTTCTGCTTGATCTTAAAGTCATTGATTTTCAGTCGAGATCCCTCCATTTCGTTTCCAAGAATTGGAGACTTCACTTTCAGCATAAGATCCAGCGATCTCGGCACCAATGCGAAATCCAGTGTATGTATGATTCATGATCGGTGGAGGCGATTTTACCTTTTTGTCACCGATCTGTTGAAGCCTATCGTGCATTCTCTGTGAGGAGTGCTGGCATCTAATCCTTCTACCGCCATTTTCTGACAGTTTGATTTGGTGATCGACTGATTCATCCGTGTCTACTTATATGCCGCATGTGTAAAGGTAAATGCTTCAATGCGATTCAGGGCGACCTTCTTGAACTACTATACTCGAGTCGCCTAACGAGCGCGAACGTATCGTCAAGCGCCATTAAAGGCTCATTTCAAAGAAAAGAGTAATGCTTTATTGAGCGCTCCGTTTATGCAAAAAGGCATCCAAACGACACACATGAATGAACACTAGTGATCGATGCGCTAATGGCCATATGTTGCATCCGATCCATCGAAAAGCAAGGCTATTTTTTGCGGGTTGAAGAAACGCACTTCAGGGATTTCACCGATTCCATGCAACCCAAATTTGCCATACTTTCCGATCAATACGGCCCTCATTGAGATGATTTGCAATGCAACAGTGCATCTCCTTCCTGCAGGCTAATGTACATATATCCATTGGTTTACGCATACTTCTTCATACTTCCTGTGCAAGGGTCCGATAGTCTATCCAAGCGGATGCAACATCGCGGGACCGGTTCAACTCGTTTGGATAGAAAAATAGTATGATATGCGTCGCTCGCTTGCGCACAGTACGACGCAGCCAGGGGACACAACATTAGCAGACTACTAGCGAACATTACATTTTTTTGAGCACTATAAGACTCTGAGCCAAAGTTGGCGAGGAGAGTAAAGCATCCGACTGAGAAGTTTGGCGCGTGTGCAAAAGTTGAGTACCTCAAAGTATATATCGAGAGCAAGAGAAGCACAATGGGTTATTTGAACAAAATGAAGCATACACGATATATCCGCAAAGTAAGTAGCCTTTTCCACATCTATACAAACGAGACATAAGAATGCGAATAGAGCATGAATAAGGTTACAATCGGCTTCAATGCGATCGACGAAAAGACATCGAAACGGGAATACAGGACAAGCATATGCATGGAGAGTGACTGAAATACATATGCGAGAATGATTACCATGTAGAAAGCTTGGATGGAGAAGACTACCAGCTCAGCGCGAACTCAGACGATATTAATGGATGTTACATCAAGCACGATCGAAGCATTCCCATGGATCAAGCATATCTTCTGTGTGGTATCATTCCTCAGTCAAGACACTGTAATTGTAGTTGTTCTGGCAACTTTGCATCGGTATGCTGTACACGTTTGTTCATCAAAGCATTTCGATCATGCGTGAACTAGTATCGTCGCATTCTTTTGGGTGCCAAGCATTGGTGCAGCAAGATTGTATTTCTTTTTCTTTCATAGAATGGGAGCTTACCTCACATCTGTCTTCACGCCAATTGACAAGTCAAAATCGAACATGCCACGTGGTTGATGGAGAAATATCTCCCGACTCTCGATCCATTATGCATAGTACACTTTCCACAAGCTCTGGATCCGCTCTATAGGCTTACACGCTGGGTATGTCATTAAAGTCACAGTTTGTAATCAAACTCATCGCGTGGGCTACTGATCAAGTACCTCCCAACTTTGACTTAATTATGGATTGGGACACTTTCCATACCTTTTGAATGGCTTCGACAGGCTTTCAAAGTTGTCTTACAGATTGTATAGCATACCAAATGTACTGAATACGGTATTGTAGATGGAAAGTATGGGAGATAAAATCCTTCAATTTCCCATCACGGTCAGTTAGAAAAAGCTGTATATCGATGGATATTTGCAACCTTTGCTGGAAGCACAAGTGAGCAACTTCAAATTCCTTATTGGGTTCTGTACATAGTGTGCTGTCTTCGCAACATCAAACGTGCTTTGGATCGAATGACTTATGATCGTATGCTATTTGGCTGAAAACCAGACACAACAAGTTCTCACATTTCTACAATGCGAAAGATATATTAAAATTACGCCGTTTCTCAATTAATTCGATCAATGATGACTTATAATCATGGCAGGATTGATGAACAACACAAGAGGTGCTAGCTTAGAGTTGTTTTGGTGTCCGTCTCGTAGCGATTTGTTTGTAGCCAGAAGCAGTCGCGTATGCTTGAGAATTTATGAGAACACAATTCTGCATCAGTAGGTGATTCTGTAGGTCGGGATGGAAGACAGTCGTCCTATGTGTACTGAGGTTGCAGCTCAATCATATCACTGACAAGGGTGAATTTTCTGAGGCGCAAGATCAATTAAACACGGCTCCATCCAAATGCTACTTTCGAGCAAAAATAAGCTGGCTAAGGAGGTTTAGCTCTTGCACCTGCTATTGCTAATCCACAGTAAATCCGGAGTTGATTGATCAAAATGGAACAAATTACAGCTTCAAGCATTACAGCAATGTAAGTTACGTAAAGAAAGTTCATTTCAGATTCCATTCGCTCGCAATCCTTGACGCAACGATATGGCCACTTTTATTGATACAACATCTTGTGGTTCTCCATGAGAGTTGCAGAATAAAGAAATAGTGGAATTTGAGCTGTGAAGCACCGTGGATTGTGTGTTCCCGTTTGACTGGAGCAACAAGTAATTGCTACAACGGGACACAAGTGATTGGATACACTGAACTTTGAAAAGCTGGATAGATATATTCCTGGACTATCTTTTACTCGACAACGCTCAATAACACGAAGTACATTGAAATGGCTTTGTCATCCACTACCAATGCCATCACAACTCATAAAGATGACGCTTCCGCACGTCTCCAACATAAATCGCTCTGCTTCCCACCATTTTCGCGTAACCCAACTGAGTTTACAATGGAAGATTCCAAGTTTCTCTCCACCGACACGTTAGTACACCAAACATGGACATTACTCGACAAACGGACTGTAATCTCGGAAGGCTTCCAAATATACTCTATTGTGAATCAAAGTATGTGTATTCATCTTACCATACTCAAATCCACGCTGACGACATCGTAGCACAAGAAGGAATGTATCCTTATATTCAAAGACCAAGTCGCAGAGCACCGAATTTAATACTACCAATCATCTGACATTGTATGGTAGTCAGCCTCCCGTGACATTATCCATTATCATTCTGTTCTTATTGGCAGTAATTCAGTAGAGGTATCGTTCGATCATGTCAATTTATCATCAAAATGAGCCATATTCCAGGCCAACAAGTACTTGGCTTCCTGAGAAATGTCAACTTTTTCTCGAGCAGTATCGGAATTGGGTACTAGGAAACACTCCAATGGCTCGATATTTGGAAAATGCGCTGTACATCGCCCCGCAATTTGTCCCTGTACGCTGTGTTGATTGATGATCCCACACTCTGCTCAATTGAATTAAACAGAATCGTATTTGTGACTCTGAAACTTCAACTGAGGCTGGGTATGCCTTTGTCGGACTACTTCATTTGTACCATGACTCGATATTATTGCAAGCCCAGAACTCTGAAATTGTTACATCTTTGAGGTAAGATGCTTGCAAATCGATAGAGCTGGTCCAATCGATCGCTGCATGCTCGCTGTAGGAAAGATAGATTTATACGATTTTTTCGTGTGCCTCTCTCAATCATCGGGAAAACACAATTTTTGATCGAACTGTTGTGTCGAAAACATGGCAGCGATCAATCTCGGTGGAAGATGGTTTTGATCATATATGTCTTTCTCTTGAAACGTGCTGAATATCGTTGTGCCCTAGATTATCCTGATCGAGACTTTGAAGTATGTCTGCAAAGTTTTGTTGTTGTTGAGTGAGCACAAAGCAAATATGTTGCTGCAGAATGGCTATGTACGATGTTATGCACTCCAGAGAGCTTGTGGCTCTAACAGGGTTATGTCTTATAGTACAGAACATCTGAATTACCAAGAGCTTCTAGGGTGCCATTCATGCGAACGCCTATTAGAGCACAAGTCGAAGGTCAGAATGATAAACAACCATACAGGCCAAATGTCATTTTCTTGACGCTTGGACTCAGAAGATCAAAATGTGGTGTCTACGACTCCCATGGATAGCTCCTGTACCAAAATTCTTGTTCAGGTTCGTTTTCTTTTTGCAGTTAGAAAAGTTCTTGCGCCATTGCTCACCTACATAAATGCAAAGAATCCTACTCTATGTATCGAAACAGCAAGACCAAGGCTCTTAATGATGGGAGAATTGTTACACATTACTCGACCGCTTGTGTATACTATTTTGCGCTCAATGAAGAATGATACGAGTTGGAGTCCCGCGATAGTTTCGTTTTGTTGCGAAAGCATTGGGTTTGGAATGTTATTTTTCTCTCGAATAATGTCCTCAGGCAACATGCTGTAGACTGCTGGCTTCAATCATGGCATTACGGTCGGACCGGGAGAAAAATACAAAGTTGAATTGCAAAGCAGCGCAGGAGCTATCATCAAGAAAGGCACGTGAAATACTATATCAATGCGTTGTCTCAACACTTGATCTGACATTACTGGTCCAGTTGGCACTTTTGCTCTATTTCTTACGAGATCCATTGTATCAACTTGCCACAAGGCGAGCTGCTGAAAAGGTATGCGATAATCACTTGCTATTTCGCTCGTTTTATGATCTTAATTTGATGCTAGACCTGCATCAAACTTGATTCTACTCCAATACTCGGTAAACTCGCTCGAATGGCAGCCTCGGGACTATTGGACTATTACCATCGGAATCACTTTTACAATTCCGCATCTTGATCTCGCGCGATCTCGAAAGTGTCGTCGTGCAAACACATATAAAATAACAAGTATGCCGTTGACTCCGTTTCCTATTTACATTCGTAATGGCTGAGTCCCAAAATTTCCTTATCATCGTATAATAACCATGTGTTTTTACCATCATAATGGCCAGAAGCTATATACGTCCCAATATGGACACAAACCGCGTAAAGCTGATAAAGTCGTGGCAGATCGCTGATGGGAATGATTAAAGCCGGATTCAAGTCGAGATAAACTCCCTCCGAGAACGGGAAGCTGATTCTGTTACTCACTGGCTTGCATCAGCCTGATTGAAGCACCGCAACTGGATTTATAAGGACTTTGGTGGCGCGATGGAGCATGAAGAATGACAGCAAAAGTCTTATTTTCTTTCCCCAAATACTCGACGGCGTAACTCAATTCGAGACACTGCTGTAAATTCTAATACGATAAAAAGACCAAAAATACGAACAGACAGAATATTACACGCGATACGAGCTCGAGAGTATTTTTTATAATGAGCATGGCTTACCGCGCTTTCTTGATGTGCGCAAGACAAATGACCACATTCGACGCATTGTGAGCCGTATGCTGCATAGTTGTTAAATAGTTTCGTAATGACTGACCAATTCTCAGCTTGATTCATCGTCATCTAATGTCTCCAATCGTATCTGCGAGCAAATAGATGCGAATGAAAAAATATGAGTCAGCGCCAAATTCGCTTATTAGTAACGTCCGCGTACACCAGCGATTAGCACTTTTGCAGAGCTCAAGACGCTCTTCATGGACTTGCAGCAGTTGGAATAGCGGAATCTTATTTTCTGGGTACTCGCTAGAGGGGACTGGAATCCTCCCGCGTCCCACTGAATGGTACCCATACAATCAAAAGGATAGAAAGTCCTGTATCCTGGTGATCAATATGGTCCACATAGCTCCTTCATGTTAGTCTCCTTCCCTCTACATCTTGCTGTTGCTGAATTTTTGGTGCTTCAAAAATAGAGGAGTACATCTATGTGCGGCACTCAGAAAGTGATGATACTTTGATCTTGACTTCTCCTGAATGTTTTTTCCTGTTCTAGTATCACAAATTGGGTACAAGCTTCATGTGGTTCGATCGTTTCACCAAATAGATGCCACGGTTATATCGTCCGCCAAGGCACAGAGACATATCAGTACAGCGTTCACATGTAGTGTGTATTTGTCAGAGATAATGCAAGCGGCCGTCTAGGGATTTGATATCGGTCCATTCCAGTATTAAGCTTGATAAAAAGATTATGGAATGTGTGTTCAACGATATACTCTATCTACCGTCATGTATAGCGTAGCTTTTGATCCTCCGCGAGGAAGATATTGCGTTTATACAGTGTTTGGATTTGATTTAGGCTCACAGTGTAGTCGTCACTTCGAATTTGACTTGTGCTATCTTTCTCCGAGATGCGTGGAAATATCAACAAACACCGAATGCAATCCGATATAGACGAGGAAATCAATTACCCCGCTGCCGTTTAGTGACGAAGTAGACGTAACATTCAAGTGGATCACATTCTACTGACAATACGAAGACTATTATCGAGCAGTAGATGACTTGATGCATGGGACTGAAGCTGTTACTTGTTTACCACACAATCATATCGTGGAAGCTATGCTAACGGAAGCAATTGGCGTATTCATTCACACTTCGTTGCGATACTGATTGTTGCTTCAACAAGCACCCTTGCCGACGAATTGAAAAGTCTTAGCGATGAAACTGTAAAAGTATCGTACATCGTCGTGCATTGTAGCATTGGTGAGACACGTCTACTATAAAAGACTTAGGGAATACATCGATAGCCTAACAAGTCTCGAATCAGTTCATAGTCTGTTTTCTCTCATAACGGCTTTTTTACGTGTGTCTGATTCGGCACTACGAGTGTTGTGTGCCAAATATCTACCTACCCGAAATATTCCTTCCCTCGCAGCAGGAGTATGCCTTCTATCAACATGTTAACCCTCGCACGTTCATATATGATCCTACGGTATCAACACTCTCTGATCAAGTAATGACGCAAGTATAGAATAGAGTGTGTGCGTTCAACGTTTGATGAGGAAAGTTTGACATTGGAAAAGACTCAGTTTGCCTAAAAATCGCGACTGAGGTATAGAAAGGGATGTATTCACGATCCAGGCTCAACAGCTTTCAAGACTTCTTTCAACTGAGCCTACTTACAGACTGGTTCTTTTTCAATGTCTCATGATTTGCTGAGTGAAGTAATGCGACGGCATAATAAATCTTTGAGTCATCATTAGTGACGACTTAATGTGCATTGTACTGACAGCGTGATGTACTATTGCAGTCTTTTATAAAACATGGCGTGTCACTGTCAGGCTTCTGATGGCTTCATCGTTAACGAAGAAGCGCGCCTTACATTCTAAGCTTTTTTTTGTAGCTGTTAGTTGCTGTTAAGAAAGCCACAAACAACGCGATTGGTCCATTTTTTGAAAAAATGGGCAGCATCATTTATATTTTGTGAAAGATTGCCGAAAAAATGAAATGTTTGTTCTTAATCAAGTACATGGAAGAGAGCACGATCGAATATTTCCACCGTAAAAATCGAAAATTTTCGGGGACCTAAATGTGGAAGATTTCTTAGCATCAAATTAGTTTTGAAAGATCATGATGTTATGAGGGCTGATTTTGACCAAACAGCCTTTTGAGAAAATATTATACCACAACAGAAATAAGTAAACAAAGTGATTCAATAAAGCATCAAAATGCAATGAGAAAGTTACACGTTGTAGGCTATTTTATCGCTTATAATTTCTGATAATTGTTACCAACTTCTGAGAAATTATGGATTTGAGAATTTCAGAGATGTTCACTTTCGTTTTTCTCGGACATTGTCAACCATCGTCAACGAAATCGGCAAGCTTTTGAGGACTATATGGTGACCTCCCAAAGCATTTCTCCGTTCATTCGCAAGCGTAAACGTTTGTTGGTAGAAGCTTCAAGCAGTATGGAATATAATACGGAACTATCAGCCAACTCGCCATACTCGATGCAGGCTATATTCAAACATGATCAACCGCAGACTCGACGATGTACCAACACCGCACGAAGTCTACAACATCTCATCCTAGAAAGTGACGATTCTAGTGGTAGCTGTAGTAGAATTGAAGTGATAACTAGCCTGACGAGCGATGGATGGAAGAGTATCGAATATGAAGAATATATAGCAGAAGTACTTCAGGTCCGAGAAGATTTGTCATTGTTTTTAAATATCATCCTGGATTTATGTAAGGACCTATCTAATGAGGGCGGCACATCCCAATTATATTGCCAGCAACTTCAAATATACGCCCATCAAGTTACAAATTATGAAAATGAGCATTCGAGCAGAAGCACGGACGAATTGTGTGATCTCCTATCACTCATATGTCATGATTTGAACTGCTTTTATCGGCAGCATCTTCACATTTTGGATTTGCAAGAACAGTTCGCAGCATGTAGAGATCGTTTTTTCAATCTTTTAGTCAAGAAAGAGGATCTCTGACAAAGAAATATGGTAATCGTGTATATGATCAATAATTTGTAGACATTTATTCACTTGAGTCTCAGCTTTCCGAATTATAGTACTTTTCATGTATCTTTTCCAATACGTCTCGACACGTAATGACTGCTTTCAGTTTGATACAAATCAGAAATGCCCCAGCGAGCTTTCGATGTAAGGAATAGACTTCTTGTGGTGGAGGAGTCAAGCGACCGTGAACAAAAGTCTCAGTGTGTTGTGCCAATCGTTTGGTCAGATGGCTTTGTGAAAAATCGAATGGTTTGGAGGATAGAAAAGGCTCGCCAACAACCATCCCAGCCGCTACATGGGCTTGCAACATTGTTTGAGATTCGTCTCCCGTTAAAAATCTCATTTTGATCGAATGTTGAAGCATTTTTTGTTCGTCATGATTCGCCGCAGCCCATACGACGTTAAAATAGTCCTTTACGAACTCTTGACCATACTCTCGTGCAGCTCCAAAATCAATCAGCCCGATTTTATTTGTTGTTCCATCGTACATGAAATTGCTCCAATTCGGATCAGTTTGCATGAATTTCCAGTCAAATAGTTCTCGCATCGTGAGTTCTAAGATACGCCGTGCAATGGTATTCCGTACCGTTTGTGAGAGTTCAGAAGCCTTATCAATCGCGATCCCCGATATTAATTCCGTCGTCAGAACACGAGAGGTACTGAGGTCATGATACACTCGCGGAACGAGAAATTCATCCTCCATTCCTGATTGATTGACTAGCATACGAAAGTAGTCTTGATTCTTAGCCTCGCTTTTGTAATCGCATTCAAGCGTCAACTCCTCTTTTCCAACTCTATCAAGAATCAGATTAAGCTTTCAATAAAAAGTGTGCTCGATTACGTACCGGATGATCTCGTCAATGTACAGACCACGAGGGAGGATATTTGTATATGTTACAAGTCGTTTGAGATTGGTCAAATCGCTTTCGATACTTTCTGCGACACCCGGATATTGGACTTTGATTGCAACACGGTCCCCACTGGTCAGTATAGCTCGATGAACCTTCATGATTTTGTAAATAGCAATTAGGTGGACTTTGTATGCATTCTCACGAATTTGCAAGTACCTGTCCGATAGAAGCTGCAGCGATCGGATTGTCATCGAATTCTTTGAAATGGGATGACCATGATTGACCGAGTTCTGTTTCTAACTGCGCATGCAATTGAGCTTTAGGCATGACATTCGCACTAGAGCAGAGGTGTTAATATCAAGTGATGCAGGATGGGAAGCAAATGTCATGGTTCTCACTTTTGTCGCACTCGATCAAGCGCTATGGAGAGCTTGGAAGGCACCAAATTCTCGTCTTGTATGCTCAACATTTGCCCAAGCTTCAGTGCCGCACCACGCATTGTGCAGAGAGTTTCAGCAAGTTTCTCGACATTTGCATCGGACATTAGCGCACCATAAGCGCCTGATTTACCTCCGCTTTTGACTATTTCAGTCGCAGTTCCGACCGCTAGTTTAGCAGCTAAACTACCAAAACCAATAATACGCGAAAGAGGCGATGAAGGAACTTGACGCTCTTTCCAGATCGGATGATCGAATTCAAAAGACGGTAGATCTGCTGTCGTATGTTTTCTTTCTTCAGATATCGGCGTTCTAGAAGAAGTGTCTTTATCTGATACACTATTTGTGACTTCTAACGATATTTGTTGCTGATTTTTATCGGTTCGTTTTCCGGTCAAATCACATTTAGAACTCATAGGTACGTGCGGCTTGGATTCCTCGCTTTTGGGCTTCACCATCGGTATCGGGCTTTCCCCCGAGCTTCCGGTTTCATGAAGCCTTTCAATTGAACGTTTAAAAAATTGCTCATGATCCTTCCTTGCGGCAGCATCTATTTCTGCTACCGTTTTCGACGTTGATTGCTGTAAATTGCTTCCATAGTTCGTTTGTATCTCATGCACTTTTGCATTGGGTAAGTCCGCAACATCTCTTTTGATTTCGTTATCTGAGTTTTGTATTGGCACAGAATTTGCACAAGTATCGGCAGAGTTCGGACGCTCATTTCGTTGAGACTGCATAGCGCGAAGCACATCTTTTGGTAAGTGTGCGAGTTCTGATGCATGCTTTGAAAGTCGAGTAGCCTCATTGATAACAGTTGGCACCTGATCCTCAAGTGCCTTACTTGCAACAATTGTGGCTCCTTGCAGCACACGCCAAAAGTCTCGAGACCACATAATTATGAAACTTTGACAATTCTCGTGATAGAACTATTAGTGATTGGCTATTAGTGAGTTGTACAACACGTTTTTTCACATTTTTCTGAAAAAATTAACGATCTTGGATCGCTCTAGCGACAAATCTGAATTGCTTGACACTACATCAAACCCAATGAGACCGTGTCAATTCTATTGTGATCAAGCTTGTCAAAGGGTGTATTCATACTGATTCTACTATGTCTCACGATATGGTAATCAGACTCGACTATGATCGAGCCAATCTCGAGCTTTTATCGGTTCATACAAATCAAAACCGCTATACAGAGTGAAAGCGATTATTGTTAATTGCATGAATTTTTGCTTACTTGACGCTCCATTGCGACTATTATGACCAAATCAGGAAAACACAAGCTATAAATTGGCATACGATGCCACGACTCTAACTATGACCGATATCTGATGCCATGATGCGTAAACCATCGTTATGTAGTAGATTAGAGGCAGCATCATGATCTTTTACCCAACAGCGAACATATAGCTGAAGTGTCTCCAATGCCAAGGGATGGAATCTGCATTTGATCTTGCTTCATGTTAGCTACATATAAACTTGTCCGTGGAGAGAACCGCGTATGTGGTACCATTTATTTGAGACCATTTAGTAGAAATGCTTGATTCACCGTGATCTCTGCCTCTGAGCTTGCTGCTTGAGGTCTGCACTGCGCATATCTTTTTCCTTCCATGTTCGTGTATAAAAAAAAGCTTGTGCCTTCGCCCAACTCTCATGTCTTTGCAGAATCTCCTTCATCAACTCTTTATTTGGAGAATAGATCCATGCTCCTCAATATACCTTCGGATCCAGCCGAGTGCTATGTTTTGTGCAAAGTCCCACTTTTGTTACGTTCTTTTGCTCTCCATACAGACTTGAAGCATTTGAGGCTTGGTCTTGCACTGGTCAACCATACTATACGAAACCCGTATATCGAAAATATCGTCCAGGATTTGTTCGACGCTGATGCTGGCTCCTTCTCTGCTACAAGTGATCTATCGAATTTCTGGGCGTCTGATTGATCCACTAACCACTCTGCAGGGCATTTATTGAAGTGTTGCTCATTCCCTTCATAATTTACAGACGCTTACGCCAGCTGAAATCATCCTCACAATCTGTGGTATCTGGCCTGCAAACGCTTTCACATTATTTCACTACTTTCCTACTGTCCACGGACTGTCCAATGACGATCTTATCCGTCTTCTAAATGTATCCTTTCGGCTCGACACCGAATAATGCAAGTCAGCATCTATGTCCTTCTCAGTCGGATCTATCTGTATACAATATATTGGGCTAACTCGAGTTGAGTTACCTTTCGGAGCCTCCTGTGTAGCACAATTACCACAAGCTTCACCATTAACAGCTTTATTTGTTATTACTCTTTGTTGCAAATTCTAAATTGCGTCAGAAGAATATCAATAGAGGGGAGATGCACATATATGTCGACGTGCAATAAGAACTCGCGCACACCATGCACTGTAAACTATTCCGGCCGCGGCCATAACGCTGGGCTAAGCGTAGCAATGTTTGGGATTCATGTAATCGACTAAATCGACCGGTAGTTTAAAGCATAGTACCAGGAAACATTATCTGGTATATAAACGAATACAACGGATGAAACACTGGATAGGGAATCTTTCAAACGCATCTTTGCGTGAGAGGTAGCACCGAAGTAGCGGTGATTATTTGCCTTCAAACTGAGCCGGAAAGTACGAAGGCTTCTCATGGCTCTTGAAAATGTGATCAATGCCTTATGCGACGAGAGGAAGAGTAGAAGAGCTCACATTTCACATCTGAAATATCATTGGAAGGTTGATGCTAAGTGTGACAGTCTGGCACATTGCATTGAGATCAAGCAAAGATCTCGCTCGAGCACAAAAGATCAATAACAATCCGTTGTGCGTGGCAATAAAGTATCTATTGCCACATTGACACTCGAATAGTGGATAGAAACGCCGCAAAGGATATCCATCGACTTGGAAATCCTCAATTTGAAAGTAACAGATCATTGCCACAAAGTATGGACGGCAAGGTCTACCCGTGATGCCAGCTGCTGGTAGCAGATCACAAATCCTACATCAAATTCACGTCTACGCAACAGCTAGAGTCAAAAGATACCAAATGGTCATCTGGAAGACAGTATGATCGTGATCAAAAATGGTAAAACAGTTTTTCTCGCCGTGCAATTCATATCACTGAATCCCGTAAATCATCATCCTCTTTCACAATGGGCTCAGAAGTGAAAGTTATACGAAACCAATTCCAACAACTACAAGAAGGCTCGTGAGAAATTGAGAGAAAACAAGCCAGCGCTGTCCTGAAGCTTTCTTATTTTGAAAGCGGCATCGGAAATCTTTGCTTAATGCGAGCCCATCCTTTATCGAGTCGGATGCGAAATCTGGACACACGCTCAATGCGCCTCAAGAGAATCATCGTCAACGGCATCCACACGAACAGTGTGTATAGGTATGCGACTTTCAATATCAAAATGCGTAAAAGACGATCAGGTTGGAGAAAGCGAAGAATGCAAACGGACATACGTGCAGGACATAGTGCAGAGCAGGTACCGCAAAGACGGACAAATGGCGTAGTATTTGTTGGGTGATTAATTAAAGTAAAGATAGTTTGCACTGTATAAGTTGACCGCACCCAAATGCACCGTTCCATCATATTTATTTCAAGGCTACATCATGTGATCATGTTCTTATCTGCATCAATTGAAGAATTTACTTTGTCAATATCAGTGTTGTAGATTAACGATGAGTATAGAAATCAAGTTTCTGCATTCATTAGTGTTTATTGTTGACACATGCATGACTAGCAGGGATCAGATATTATCGCTAATACAAGTGGTCTTGTGCTCATATACTATACATGTAGAATGTAACTTTTGTATACGAAATATCAAAGAATGTCATCAGCCTGCTGCGATAGGTATGGCAGTGATTGTTAGCGCAAAGGATCTTGCGTAAGTCAAAAAGTGAATGATAACCGCCAAGGAATGATAGCGACCTTGAATGAGTACGATGCGCGTGCAACCAAATGCTCTAGCGCAATGAATGTATCAGATTCAGCTGTACGACCGCTTTAATTCGGTCTCACAAAGCAATTCTGACCGAGAATAATTATATTGTCCAGTCTCGCAGCCAAGATTTTACCTATTTACCTACACCACCTCGATTTTTCTAGCCTTTGATACGACTCCATATAATAACTGACATTTTGTATCTCTCATTTTAATATGTTCGTCTGTTTCCCCGCAGTTGCATCTGTGGCACAGCGGAATAACGCCTGCTTTGCCACTGTCTATTTATTCATGAGTGATATCACGTACATGTCTTCTACGCTTTCCAAACTAAGAACACACTCGTTGTAATCTCCAAGACATAAGGCATTATGAAAGCGAGACATAATATCATTTCGTAGTTCAGAGATTTGAGCATTTTTTGCAGCTTATCACTTTTCCCAATGGCGAGAATGATAATCGATCAAAGTTTTCTTGGGGAGTAGGTACGTTGATATGCCATTTCTAAGCCTTAAAATATTTTCTTGTCGAAAGGCTTCAGCGCCGAGATGATGCCAATATTCACCATAATCCATATTCATACGCTGAATTCAGAATCACAGGAAATTGCCAGCTTGAACCAGGTTTTCTCGTCTTTCAATGAAATGTAACGCAACTTCTGGGTACACTTTCTTGGTCAAATATGAGATGATTGCTTGGCCACATTGTTCAACGGAATGATGCCAGTGCAAATGTAGAAGTGTTATTTATTGTTATCTACATGCTATGACTGTTTCGTCTCTTCACAAGACATCATCTTCGCCTGATTTTTCTACATCGTCCAAGGATAGAAACAGCCGTTACTCCGAAGTGGTCGGTCGACAGCAACGCTTTGACAGCGACTGTTGCTTTGCCAATACTCCTCCTCGGATGACACCCTTCAACCGGCCCACCTGCCCAAATTCAGACAGGATTAAACAATCCTCGCAACTCCGTCGCCCTGGGCGCCGACAGTGTTTCCGCCAACAGATCCGCCTTAATGAGCTTTGACTCCACGAATCAGGTTTGACTATACCTTTTTTGGCATAATCGCAGATGAACTTCATGCGCACATTCACGTGTTTCGTACTTGACATGCCTCCTTCACAATCTAACTGCTTGATTGCTGCTTTATTATCCATCAGTATGCTCATTGATTCCGTCAAAGAAAGACCAATCTCTTTTAGCATTTCTCGCAATCCCAGCAGCTCCCTTCCAACGTGCGACGCAGAGGTAAATTCTACCTCGATGGTGGACGGGGACACTCCAGTCATACTATGTACCATATTCATAATTGTGGCAATGCTTTCGCTCAGCCTTTCCATTACTGGCTTGGTTTCTTGGTTCGCTAATTTATCGGGCATGCCTATATCCCTGCAAAAGAGACCCAGAGTCTGATACTCACTACCTCCGTCGGTCCTGAGAACGTGTATGCGACAATCAAATTTCCGTTCGAAAAAAGACATGGATTGTTCGAACTTCTGGGCAGCCACATGTTTTGTCTTCGCCAAGAAAACTCGACGGTAGTTCGTTCTATGGTCCACAAAGTTTACCATGTAGCGATTTCCTAGTCCATCACGAAGAGTGATGGGACCCTTCAAGTCAGAGCAAATGACCCCACCCCTCCGGTAACATCAACCGGTGCGTTTTCGCCAGTGTCTTTCTTCGACTGCGAGTTCAGGGTCTGCTTCCCTTGGGCGCAAGCTAGGCAATGTTCACGTGTTAAGTTGGTCAATTCTATTCCGCAAGCTGGATATTTGGCCATGCGAATAATTGTGCCGTAGTTTAGATGCTCAAGTCTGCTGTGAAAGTGCATAAGCGATCCCTTTTGCACGTTTTGACTCACTTCAGTTTCGGCCTGTGCCAACGCCGTCATAGGCACATCCCTTGACCTGTTGACTCATCCGCTCCCATGATACCACAAAACGAGCACATTGTTCATCTTCTCGACATCAAAGATGTCCATCCCACTGTCAACGCTGGCGATGACCCTGTTATTCCCTATGTAGGATATCACGAGTCACTTGGCATTCAAAATGCCATAGGAATTAATATTCCTCTCAAGGTTTTCGGCATATTCGACGTCCAAAAGCCGCACGTTTGTGACCTTGCCCTTCACTGTGGATGTGATTGTGACGCTTACACGCTTCGTGATGCACAGGCGTCCTACGTCAGCTGTGACGCACTCGCCTTGAAAGTCCTCTGGATCCTCGAGCATTCTTCCATCGTTTAACAGGTGTCCGCTCGAGCCGCTGTCCACTATCCAATATCCTTGATCAGCGCTGCTGTCGTCCACTTTAAGCACAAAATCCACGTCATCGCTAGTTTTTCTGTCGAACTTTTTCGCGGGAAACGCAGCCTGTATGTGTCCCGGCTTTCCGCAACTGTAACACTTCCGCAAATATTTGCGCACGTTTCGTACGTTGTTGACGACGTCTTTCGACTGCGCGAAGTGCGCCAATTCCTCTGCTTGACGCAAGTAATTGATACTTGTCAAGTTCAAGCGCGCCAGCATTGATACTATCATCGATGGGTCAGCATAATGGACAATGTTCTCCTGTACCAAGCTGTCTGCCCCACCACATGCCTCGCTTACTGCGACCAGATACAATTAGTGTTCGGTCTAGCCGCGCTTGGGGACCGTAAATAGTTTCATACTATGTGCTGGAGAGATCTACTATAGTAATGTTCAGCCATTCTGGTGAGATTGTGTCCAAGAACGTCTATATTGACATCTTCTGTCGGCGCAAATCCAGTTGCTCTCTCAGCGAAAGAGACTTCCCGTACAAACTTCTTCCCCCAGGACAGGAAACCACTTACTAGACCCTGGTCAAGCTCCTTTACATCAAACTGACGAATGTTTAGCTTGCGCTGTCTCGAGTCAGGGCACTCTCGCATACGACGGGACCTTCTGCAATACCGGCTGCTTCTGATACACTGGAGGTGGCATGTATTGCCGTGGCAACCCCGGCTGCGGAGCCTGTGCCCTCACGACATTGTCAGCCGCCCTTGCATACCCAGGTTGATTCACCCCGAAGTATGTTCTTTTAGACAGGTTTGGCGACCGATCCCTCGGCGGTGTCACATCGAGAGCACCCCGATTCACAGGCTGTCCCTAGCCGATCACCGAGACGAGCACGCTGAACTCTCTCTCCAGTAACTGGTCCTTGGACCCTTTTGACGCTCCAGCTTGACGATTCGCTCCGCTAGTCCCGTCAGGAGGTCCACCAGCCTGTCATCAGTGTTCCGTGGCATCGCCTCTTCCTTGACTTCTAAGGCATCACTTTGTAGACTACCGTTCCTTTCACGACTAGCAACTGCTCTAGGCCCCGCGGTGGGCTTTACTGCGTGGGAGGCATCATCCACTGCACTCATAACCTGTTCAGAGAGTCGATGCCAGTGCAAATGTATAAGTGTTATGTATTTTTATCTACATGCTACGACGGTTTCGTCTCTTCAAAAGACATCATCTTCGCCTGGGTTTTCTACATCGTCCAAGGATAGAAACAGCCGTTAATCCGAAGTGGTCGGTCAAAAGCAACGCTTTGACAGCGACTGTTGCTCTTCCAATACACATAAGCGGGAATGACGAACCATACGCATGCCTTCTGTTAAATTATGTCGATCAGGAGCGATTTTGAACTCACATTCCGTTAAATACACTTCCGTTGCTCGCATTTTGGCTTCACGATCGAGAAAATACAACTTGGAACCTTTCAAATGCGTCAAATAGAGGGGTACATCAAGACTTCGAATACGTATCACGGAATGCTTGCTGATGAGAGCCACATAGTCGTAATTGAAGCTCCAGATGACATACTTGACGCGAGGTGCTTGCATTTTAGCGAGTACTCGCCAGCTTTGAGTCTCATTCAAAATCATTTTCTCGTCCGCGTGAAGCAGAACTCTACCGATAACCCCGCCACAGTACAATCCATCCGCCGACCATTTGGTGGTGTGATTTTCTTGCTTACTTCATTAACGAAGTTTTTGATGCGAATATGTCTCGATTTGTCCAAAACTGCAAACCGACTTCGTGCAACCAATGCCACAAAACGACCGCTTCCTCGTGTTGAATCGCTTGTGTCCCCAGCACTAAACAGAAGAAATTTTTTCACATTGGACCCTTGATCGTCTGCATTATAAATAAGATCTCGAGAAAGATTTGAGCTTCCTGTTCCAATGGTCCCTGTTCATCGTGGCAACAGGAACAGCACTTCCGTCCAAAAGGGAGTACATACGGATATAATCATTTCCGAATCGTGACCGGCTGCAATAAAATTCTGAGTTGGAAGGGCGAAGAATCCAAAAGAGATCATTTTCACGTCGGAATGTCTGCAGAGCCACACGCTTGGAGATATCTCATACTCGAAAAGTGATCGATCTTCCGAGTTACTGATAATGAGCTCATGTCTCGGATGGAAAATCACACACGAGACGTTACTGGTGTGTCCACGTAGCGAATCCACATCCCAGGCTTTCTTCTCATTCATTCTCCATAATTTCACCTGTCGATCGTCAGCGCCAGAGACGATGAGAGGCAGATTGGGAAGAAATGTCGCCCAATTGACACCACGATCATCTCATTTTGCTCTGAATAAATATCATCAACTACCCTTAGTGATCTTCAATGCAGCCCAAAATGCTTTGCCACATGAATCTTACGGCAAAGTTGAATGCAGGCTTTCCTCTATATAGTCAAACACAGAAATGTTGATGAATCCCACTGCTGTTTCTAAACGAAAAATCACAAGAACTCTGGCATCTTGCATGTGTACATTTGCTCGATTCTATCACGCAATGATTGCTGTTTTCGCGGTTGCAGGGCAGAATCGAGGCCATTTGGCACTGAAGGGATAAGGATAAAGATATTTTGTCAGGTCTCGTGCTTCGATAAGGTTTTAGTGTCGATCATATTTGCATAAGACGCTACACAGAGATGATCTTCGTGTAACGAAGACACTGAGTAATATATCCTTGGATGGCGATACTTGCATTACAGTAATAATCTGCCGATGCACTTCAGAATTTATGCGGCTTCGGATCAATTTAAATGAAAGTACATCGCATGGGCGGTACATGTCAGCAATAGTTGTTGAAAAGAAACGACTCCACGTTGCCATCCGCCGGACGTTTTGGAGAAAAAATCTATGGATCTAAATAGTGGTTTCGTATACCTTCCGCTGGGTCTGTCCCAACGCGGTGATTTCGTAATTAAGGTAGGCCGTAGAAAGAGAAATTAACAGTCATGAATAATATACTTACTTCTATTTTTCCCTCCCTCCATTGAAGCAACTTTTCATTCTGTGCGGCATATATGACAGGTTATGAGCCCAAGGCCTATGGAACAAGCTGCTCGAGATCAAGCCCAAGCGCCAGCCGCGACTCACACCAACAACGATGGAGCCAGTACGGTCTCAAGTGAGGATAAGAACATGGCAAGGATGTTGGATATGGTCACTGCACTGAAAGGTGACATTGGAGCTCGCCTCACCAGGCTTGAAGCTCGAAGATTAGAGGATGGCCAAGCTTTGGTCGTGTCCGTCGGCAGCGGCACTTTTCGCGATTATGCGGAGACGCGCGTGGAACTTGGCCGGAATATGACAATATCCTCGCTTTAAGACGAGTTGATACGGAGTCCAGCGCGACATCACGCTGCAGGACAGGGGTATCAGCGATTGCGTGATGAAGGTGGCCGAAAAAGAGCACCCTTGCAGCCACCAACGAGTCCGTCGTACAGGCCAGTGCCATCACCGTCGTACTTTCACCACTAGGACCCCTGCAGATAAGGGAACTGAAGCTTGCAATCGAAAAATACGACGGCAATGAGGTGTACCGAGGCCTCGGGTCAGGTTTTGGACCCTGGCGGAAACGGTTTCCGCGGCA
Source organism: Albugo candida (assembly GCA_905220665.1). Classification (NCBI taxonomy): domain Eukaryota; phylum Oomycota; class Peronosporomycetes; order Albuginales; family Albuginaceae; genus Albugo; species Albugo candida. Next base: position 48,123 of record CAJNAR010000184.1, read on the forward strand.
GGTCAAGATCGCTTAAGACCTCAGTGGGTGCATGTGGACTGAAGAAATAAAGCTAGATATCCTCTGTCGACATCAATCCAGTTAATCTGGACAGCATTTTACATCCAGGTGTACATCTGGTACGAGGAGAGACCTCAAGTTTGGTACCCAATAGACCGACTGAGCACCAACTTCCGTCCGCGAAGTTCGAAGTCACAAGCGTTCAAGCTCTTCGCATCGAAGAAAAAGGAGACTGTATCATGGAATGATCACATGCTGTACCTGATGGCTTTTAGTGCTATCGGTGGTGCTCATATAAAAACCTCCCTGCCTCTTTCTTTTTCGTGCAAATGTAAAACTGTTATTAGCTGTTATCATATGCATTTCCTATGTAACCTGTCCGCATTCAACCTACATTGTCAAGGATTTCATTACACTGTTTATCTGGTTCTTTAACTACCTTCCTTATCCTATCATGAGCCCCTGACCGTGTGAATATCACTTAAGTCTGACTTCAAACCTAGGGAGGCAGATATTTTCCAAGCTTATTGCTTGGGTGGGCTCAAACCGCTGCCCACACTGCCGGGAATCGAACTAACGACCTCCGGCAGGGGGTCCGTGCGCTCAAGTGGTTAACCGACTGAGCTGGGTACGGGGGATCCCGGCGGTGGCAAAAGGGCTGCGATGGGGCCCCTCGGCGGAGGCAAAGATTCCTCCACGTAAATATCAACCTACTCAATGAAGATATGGACGTGTCAAGACCGCTGGCAACTACACCAGAAAATAACTGTACAGGAGTTGGACCGGGCTCTTCAGAGCGTTACATACTAGTGATTAGAATAGAGTAGATAACCACCAAACTGTAGTAACAGAAAGGTGTCTAAATAAAAGTACTACGGGCGAACACCCTTAACTGAGCTGGGTACGGGACCCTACCGCATTCAACCTACAACATTGCGCACTATTTCAAACAGCACGGTCTTGAAAAGACATCTTCCGACACTCCTTCTCGGCCGTGTTGTGGTTACTGCAAATTCACGAGTGCGCGCAGAATGGCGAGCTTGTGGGGATCGAGCGCCTTCGTCAATATATCGGCGATCATCTTGTCCGAAGATACGTAATGCGGTACAATAACCCCACGTCTCGCTTGATCACACACGAAGTTCACCCTTATGTCGATGCGCTTGGCTTTTGAAGGTGATGACTCACCTTCCAGATTCTTGATCGCAGCCCAATTGTCAATCATCATTGGCATCGGGGTCACAATGACCCAAGCCCAGCTCATGCAGCAGTTCCCGGATACCAAGTAACTCTCTTGCCGCGTCAGAAGCAGCGACAAACCCAGCTTCCACCGTTGACAACGATAAACCACCCTATTTCTTGCACGTCTAGCTGACAAGCATACCATTCATCATCAGGACGGCTTCGTTCAACGACTTGCGATTCATCTTGTCTGGTGCAAAATCCGCATTGCTGGATGACGCAAGATTCAGCGGAGAAACAGTACTTGGGTCAGCGACCATGTGAAGCTTGAGCGTCTTGCTCCCTTCAGGTAATGTACGATGCGTTTTACGAGTTTTTAATCGCGAAAACTTGGCTGATGTGTTTGTCTTGTTGCCTTACGAACAGCGAAGCGATGTGTGGCGGGTGAAACGTGACACCCGTAGCAGACTGCCTACGACAGATTGAAAAGTCTTGACTTTTGGCTGACCATCGTTACCATGAACTAGCAGCAGATTTTCGTTACCCAAGGATACCTCGTCGCTATAATCGACAATTGGCGTGCGCACGGGTTTGACCAAGCTCATCCCCGCATCACGAAGAAGATCATCGATCGCCTCTTCCTCATTCAAAACGTATCCGCCTTTCTGGATGATATCGATGCGCTTTGCAAGAAATTTCTGACTGGTCCAATCTGCTTGATGGAAAAGGGCGCGAGACCCTTGGAGAAATCTTGAATCAAATCAGCATTTGTCGATGTTACGAGAAGGTCATCTACGCATACCCTAACCACGATGATGTTATCGCCAATAAACTTGTAATAAAGACACATATCCGTGATACAGCGCCCATATCCAGCTTCAGTAAGTTTCATATGGAGCAATTTGCTCCATAATCTACCGGCCTGCTTGAGATCGTATAGCGTCTTCTTCAATTTCAACACAAGTCCACTGCGGCTTCTAACTCCAAACTCTTGAACTTCTTGATGTGTAGACACCATCCCGCCTGGTACATGTAGAAAAATGTCCAGCCCACTTTCTTTGTCTGCCTGAGCATATGCGTTTGGTACGTCGCCATGGTGAGAAGGAACTCCCCAAATAACCGCTAGAGCCAGCACAATTTTCACTGTTGACATGTACATGTCCACCGCAAAAGTTAAAAAGAAATCTACTCCGACCTTTACATCATTTCCACATGCTACAAGTCGAGCTTTTAATCTCTTAATTTCGCCTTCGGCGTCAGTCTTCCTCTTGAAAACCACTTGCTATGCAACGCATTGCTGTCTCGAGTTCATTTGATGACTTCGAAAACTCCTAGGCGAATCAAAGCAGAAATTTCTTCCTTATTCCATTCGTGTGCCTTCGAGCTCTTCATAGTTCGCCATAGTTAGCTGGATCGCGCTCAGCAATGTGATTCACCAGTTCTTCTTCAGCTATCTCCTTCTGCTGACCATCCATCGCGGGAGTTCTTGCTGTCGAACGCGTCACATGTCGTGATCTTCGCCAAGCCTTTTTCTTCTTCTTTTTCGCAACTTCGTGAGTCACTTCAGCAGCATTATCTGACAAGGCAACTTTCGCATCATCCCCTTCTGACGTCTCTCCTCTATCGCTGATACTAGATTCAATTTCACGCTGAACATGCGAATTTGTGCTGCAGTCAAAATTTCGATATTCTTGGCATGATGAGTAACAACAACCAACCTTTCCTTCTTCAAATACACGCAAAATCCTTTCATCTCATCACTTTTGTCGATGAATATTCCAACTTGCGCTCGCTGTTGTAGAGAATTATTGCGCGGGTCTCTGTACACAGTACATATTGGGCCAAAAGCCACAATCGAAATTAAATCGGTACTTTTCCAGTCAAAACTTCGAGAAGTGATTCCCTGTTTTTGTTAGATCGGCTCGGACTTCGATCAGGTATGTACGCTGTGTACTCCACTTCATCTTCCCAGAAATAACGAGGCAATCCACACGCAAATATCATGCATCTGGCCAAGTTTAAAATAGTTCTGTGCATCAACTCCGCCTTTCCATTCGACGCCTGGTTTCTAGACTCAGAGACTTGACGCGCAAGCCCCGTTTTCTTGCAGAATAAATCGACATATTGATAATCGCGACCCCCTTCAGTGCGCAATACATGAACAAGGCAGTTGAACATTTTCTTGAAGAAGATCAAAAATATTTCAAATTTCTTTGCTGCCGCGTCCTTCATCTTGGCGAGAAAATTGCCACAATAGTTTGACTTGTGGTCAACGAAGCTTACCAGGTAGCGATTACTTAGTCTATACTTTGGTGTCATCGGTCCCTTCAAGTCACTGCATATCAATCCTCCAACTCTGTCGATAGGTGAATTCTTGCCCGTGTCTTGTTTCGAGTGATCGTTCTTTGTTTGCTTTCCCTGCGCGCAGGTTGAACAATTCACACGTTTCTTGTCACTCAGCTGTATCCCGGATCTCGGGTCCTTACACATTCGCTCGATAGTGTCATACGACAAATGAGCCATACGTTCATGGAACAGCATCGGAGTGCCGCCTTGCACATCTTTCTCCTCACTGGCAGTCAATTCTTCATTGATTACCGCCATAATTACATCGCGTGAACTCATGGTCGGGTGTTTCGATTCGACTTGAAGCAATAGCACATTATCTTTCATTTTTACATCAAATGCCGCCGCACCAGTACTGGAATGCACTAGTGACTGGGAACCATCCATATATGCCAGTTGGAAACCCCTTTTCTCCAACTTTCCATGTGGTATATTGTTCCTCGTAATTGATGGGGCAAGGCGGACATCAGTTAATCCCACGGTACGAGGTTCCCCAGCTATAGTTACATGAAGCAGAACTGACCCGACCATCGTGACACGCAGTGATTTTCCATCCGGTAACATGCACTCGCTGTCACAATCACGAGATTCTTCAAGCCTTTCTTCGCCGTTCACAAGATGTCGACTGGACCCGCTGTCCTAAATCCACTGATCTTGAACAATTTCTTGATCACCAACTACAGCGAGAGTCATATGAACACCACGTTCGTGTCCTTTTTCTCCACCCCTTTTTTCCAAGGCAATCAACTACAATGTGCCCAACTTTGTTGCATTTTAACAAGTTTGGGTATCTTTTCGTGGCTGTGCTGCTCCTACATGTAGCACGACATCATTACCGATAGACTTTGCACCACGCACACATCAGTTTCGATCGCTCGCGCGAAATGCGTCAGCTCCTCGGCGTGTCGCAAATAATCCGTGCGATATTTATCGTACTTAGCCAAAAGTACGTTTCGTAGGTCAGTTGAAGGTCTCTCTATTACTAGAATTAGACTAACTGACTTCTCTGGTTGCCTAGGCTATCTCAAATAACAAATATACATATAAAAATCGTTTCGTGAAATACCTGTGAGAGATGATAACATGTCGTCTCGTTGATAATCTCGTATCGTAGTAGCCTCAGCACCCTTAATACGAGACTGTGTCCAGCTTGTAAAGGCTGTAAAGTTGAAAAAGTTGTTAAGTTGTAAAAATGGTCCAAAAGTACCGTGGTTTGCAAATTGGTGTGTCCACACTACGGTGAGCATAACCAGCCAACTAGGACTAGGATCTGAGTTGCACTTGCATTTTGACTTGTCTGTGCCGTACCCGCAGTAATGATCTTCGGCTTCTAAAAAATCCACCAAATGATCCTTGCGTTGCGAGTTGATCCAGCACCTTTGCAAGCCGAATCCGTTCCTCGTGGTCGTAACACTGTCTTCGAAAGTACCGAACGTGCGCACTAAACGTGGTGTAAATGACGGAAAGTGCTGGAATTGTCGGAGTTGCTGATCGCTGATCGAACAAACGACGATTCCGATCTGTCCAGACGAAGTGCAGTGTCACCGCTTGCAATGCAAGCCATAAATCTGAGATAATGTCGAAATAGTCTTTCCAATCCGACCGTACGGTTGGTACAATTGCACATGCAATGTGCGTCCAACGTGGTCGAGAGGAGAAAAACTGATCCCAACTAGGGAGTAACTCCCTCCATAACTGTGCCGTGTGATCGCAATCTAATAGAGATGTTGATCGGATTCCACTGCCCCACACGAAGGCTGCGTGCACAATATGATGTCGGGCTGAATATCCTTTAAGAACCAGAAACGAGATCGAACTGGCAGCATTCGGAAGGCTAGACGAAACTGTAAATCCTCGAAAATTGGTAATACACGTTTTCGAAGATGCCGTGATGTAGCCATAAAAGTTCGAATTCGTTCGGAATGCAGTGCGTCCGATCTCTCCCGTGATGACCAATGTGTCGACATCGGATGACTCTTGGTTGGTTCGGGAGTTTTCCAGATGATTCGTGAAAGTTGTGAGCGTGAAATAGATGGAAAATAATGTTTCCTTTCCGTGCTTGTTATTCCCACATAAAATGTTTTGCCACTTGTGGTTGGTATAATCCAAGTGATGAGACCAATCGTCGAGTGGATACGCTGGAGAATCTGAGTGACTTCATTGTAAAGTCGACTCAGCAACTTTTCTTCAGACATATCCGATGTGCTCAGCTCTCCGTCGTTGTAATACATGTCGACAAAATCTTCCTTCGTTGGCCATGTGTCGCTTTCACGAAAAAAGTCTTGCAAACTTCGAACGTCGAAAAGTGTAGCAAACGTTTTTCGAAATGTTCGATATGGTTCATCCACCACGCCAAGATTCTACCAAACGTTCTGCGTACTCGGATAACTAGTAGCAGCTTCGTAATGTAATTTTTGGTCGCAGTGAAACCACATCGGCTGTTCCATGTAGTACTGACGGCGTTGTGAAACATTTAAATCTGATATTGAAATGCTCCAATCCATCTGATGCCACATTTCAAATGCGTGTTTCCATCATGAAGATGTGCTTTCCCAGTGAACCATTTTCCCATGTCGATGTGGTGCGATGGTGAATATACCCATCGGCTTGTGTGGTCCAAAGGAAGGTTGGATAAGTTGCAATGATTCCGTCGAAGCAGTTGTCCAATTCGCAGGAATACTTGTTGACGCATCGGATGCGAGCTGCTGAAGGAATTGAATACGTTGTAGCTTTAATCGTCCCACCAAAAAAGGAACTTGTAGTCCACCATCTTGTCGGCGAAGATATAAAAACTCTTTGCTGAGTAGGTGAACATGTTTTGAATCTTTTTGTGTTTCCGACCAAGCACAAATCGATTTAACATTGATTGCCACTGTCGAATAGTCACTGCTGGTATGTCCACGTGTATTGTGTAATGCCACAAACGTGATAAAATCATCGTCTGCGCAACCAGTAGTCGACCACGAACAGTTCGTGCTCGTCGAAACCATACACCAAACCCATCGTAAAAACGCTTGTCGAGAGTTGAAATAACCATCGAATGAGTTGGTTTCTGGCCGAACGGAATACCCAAATACTTGACCGAATCCTCCGGACCCATTATGGTCAAATTGGGAATACGTGGACATGGCTTGGTCCGATTCAACGAGAGCAAGGATGATTTACTCAAGTTGAGTTTCACACCCGATCCATCGCAATAGACTTGGACGAGTTCGAGTTGCGTCAAAACACCATTTGGTGTCTCTGAAAGCAATGTCGAATCGTCCGCAAAAAATAATCCAGTTGCGACAGTCGTGCCATTAATCCAAATGCCATGTTCTTGATGTTGACATAGTAAATTTCCCAAAGGTTCGATCGTCATCAGAAAAAGTAATTCTGAGAGAGGATCCCCTTGTTTTACTCCACGTTGTGGTGTAATGGACGGTGTGATATTTCCATTAATCATCAACTGCGCCTTTGTGTTATTGTACAAAAGACGAACCCAGTCGTTGAAACTTTTTCAAACGCCCATTTTTTCCAAAACGCGAAACATGTACGTCCAATTGACTCGATCATAAGCTTTCTCAAAGTCGAGAAAAGTCGCATAAGCTTCCTCCCCACGATGAGTGACCAAGTCTTGTATGTCGGTCAGATGTCGAACATGGTGATGCATTGACCTTCCTCGCACAAATGTTTTTTGATCTTGATGGATCAATTTTGGCAAAAACTGTTGCAATCGATACGCTAACACTTTTGTAAGTACTTTTACATCGACGCAAAGCAGTGCGATCGATCGATAGTTGCCAGGATCACCTCGTGATCCTTATTGTATAAAAGTGTGATTGCTGAGTGACGTTGATCGAAGTAAAATTCCTCTTTCCAGCTGATTTTCGAACACGATCTTCAGGCACTCTCCAAACGTTTCCGGATCAAGCTGATAAAATGCAGCTGGTAGTCCATCCATACCTGGAGAAGAACTACTCCGCATGTGCTTGATCGCTTCCGCCATCTCGGTCGTACTTAACCGAGTGGAGAGACGGTCTTGCTCTGCTGAGGCAAGGGAAACTTCAATCGAATCGAGTAACTTTTTTTGATTTCTTTCACTTGGATCATTTGATTCGGTCTCTGAGCTATAAAGAGAGCTCATGACACCACCCCAATGATCTCTGAATTCGTCAATAATCTCCCTCGGGTTCGATGTCACGGTACCACATTTTTTTGTAACATTTTCGATCGGCACGCGACGACAAGATCTATCCGGAGGGCGAAAAAAATGCTTTGAAGAGTTCTCCATATGCTTCACGTGATGGTCGAAGCTTTCATCTTGGTTGAATTTCGCGTTGTTTTCGACTGAAATTTTAAATTGTTGGAGACTCGATTCGTAAAAATACCGTGACTCATTGGTGTCGTGGATGCGATAGCGAGCTGCTGCGACTTCCAAAACACGCTGGCTAGACTCAACATCACGTCGGCTATCTTTTGCAACCTTTTGTTGAATGCGCTGACTGTTTCTTGATTTTCGTCTTCCAACTTTCCCACATTTTACCGGGATTCGAAGTTGTCCGTAACTGTTCGAGCACCAAAATCGCTTCCAATTTGATTGCTTCGACAACGTTAGGATATACAAATAGTCGTAATGAACATTTCCAATATCCTCGACCCGGAGATTGAGTTGGATTTGCAAAAGTTACTTTTTGTGCCAGATGATCTCCGGCATGTCGTGGACGAAAATACTCAGAGGTTTTGTATACCATATTGAATAGCTCTAACGACATGCAGATATAATCAAGTCGATTCTTGCTCGGTAATGGTCCTGTAAATACTTTTTCAGTCGGATGTTGGATTCGCCAAGCGTCTACCACACCCAACTTTGAAAGCCATTCGAAACACGCTAATCGACTTGGTTCGTGTCGAATTGTTCCACTCGAAGCATCGATAGCTGGATCGAGTGGTGTGTTGAAATCACCAAATACGATATGTGTTGCGGTCGATTCGAAAGTGTTTGAGAGCAATAACTCATAAAATACCACTCGTTCCTCGGCCTTGACCGGTGCATATACATTGTGGATATACACAGGTGCATCGTGAATGATAAGACGCAAAACCAAATAACGATTTCGAATGTTTCGTTCGGTGAGTTCTTCAGCTGTTGAGTAACCGGGAAAGTCTGAACGAAGGATTTTCATGACGCCGCCACTGCGGTTTTGAGTCGGATGGAGAAAAGCACTGTTGTGGTCATTGACAAAAATTTTGTGCTGCATTTTTGAATTAATAAAACTTGAAATGAGTTCAATTGGTCGTGATCGTGGAACTTGGTTTCTTGAACACAACAATTGGAGTGCTGTGATGGGATGTGGTCGATAAAGATGACCAATTTAGGAATTCCCTGAACATTCACCGTGACTGCTGAGACATTGTTCCACGTTGAAATAATCGAGGAGCCCTTAGCATTCACGCTGAAGTGGACCGGCACTCAGCCTCATTTTATCATCTTCTTTTGAGAGATGAAGTGTTGCTTTCTCTTCTGGGAAAAATCTGAGATTGACTGAGAGCTCGCCGATATCACCACAGAGAATTCCTTGCCATTTACCACCAAACCATTGAGACCAACATTTTATGCCCACATCGGAGCGTAACAACAAGATGAGCACATTGATTGGGAGTAAACGACAATGGTGACCCGGAATCCAAATCTCTGGTCTATCGGTGAGATAGTGGATCCAGTGATCGTTTGTGTAAAATGTCGGGGCAGTAGACATAAATAATAGTTCAAATAATGCGAGAGCTTTGGTCGCCCGAGTCAAACCGTGAACAGTGTCCGGCACTGATTTCCACCACGGCATCACTTTCTTGAACAATACAGCTCTCTTTGAGGGAACTTTTCCACCAACGTGGCGATTCCATCGCGTCGTAAACGTAACATCTTCGCTGAGATTGTGCGCTGCAAAAACGCGATTGATTAGAAGTAGATGTGCTACTTCGTCCAACGCAGGATCATTCGACTCCATGCATGAAATAAGCACTCCATGCATGATGATGGGATGATCTAATGCTGCTCGGATGATTTGGTCTGGTTTGGTACAGAATTGTACCAGCTGACACACATGAGGGATGCACGCATCGGCTTGAACCAGCTTGTCCGGTCGAAGCTGGTGGAGTTCATTTTTGGAATCCATTTCCATGAGCTCTCCGATTTCACCAATGCGAGTTGGTCGCTCTGCTTTTCCACCGTTGTATGACGCTTCTTATAAAAGTGTGCCGCCTCTTTCGAGGTGGCTATCTCTTTTGGCATCCGTGCTTTCACGGGAATAATTTGAATGCGGTTGCCATGCGCCGGATTGTTAACCGCTTGGACTTCTTCGACTTCCACCTCCATAGTTGCGAGCCCAGCAAAGTAATTACTTGTCGCCAACGTTGGGAGCGCACGAGGTGGTGCATTGGAAACCATTTGGTCGAACGGTTCAGTCCGATTACGCTTCCGGCGTGTCCATGCCAACTGCATGTAGGTGTCACCATCCTTCTCCACCCGTGGATGGGAAGATGATTGACTTTTCAATTGGAGGATTGGGGGAGTAGGGTGAGATAAGTCTGGTGACCCTGGTGGTGAGATAGAGGGAGGACTGTTGAGCTCCAACGAAATTTGGTCGGAATGCTTTCGCTCCGGTCGCCTCGTCTCCAATTCCTGAATTTGAACTGGACGTGTCGTAGGTCAGTTGATGCGTTTTGAACGATATTTTCGAGCACAAGCGTCTCTGCGCCACCCGTCGCATCACTCACAGCGACTAGATATAGAAAATGTTCGGGCCAAGAACGGTTCGGGTCCTTTCTCGCGGTCAGTAGCTTGGTTGCTTGAGCTTGAGTGATAGTGGTTCGAAAAGTCTGGTGCAAACATCCATGACGTATTGCAGCATCAGTTGCTGCTGCCACCAGGTCGCTAGTTGCTTGTGGTAATACCGTTCCGCATTGCCAATCAGGTAATGCCTCAAAAGGTCAGCCTTGACTTCTTCTGACCAATCGAAAACACACGCCATCTGAGCGAACACCAGCTGTCGAACGCAACGATGACCCCGATCCAAAAATCCAGAATCTAGCCCTTCGTACTGTATTGGCTTCTTTCCATGAAATGAGCGAATAGACCGTTTTCTCTGCCGAGAATCGGGCACTTTAACCCCAACCGCTCGAGGTGAGTAATGACATAGAGGTTTGCTGGGTGGTATCGGTGCTTTCTGCGGCATCTGAGCCTGAACAATTGGTTGACCGTGCCTCATGGCTGCATATTCCTGATGCTGACGGTACATCGAGCTCTGAAAATGTGTTACTCTTGGTACTGGAGCTTGGACAGGGGGAGGCGTGTGTAGGAGCGCACCTATCTTCATGCGCGACGAGCCAAAACTTCTCCTACACGCCGACTGAAATACACCGGTTTCTTGAGCGCCCCTCATGCGCTCATCTTCTTCCCTCTTGATTTGTGACATCCCTAGGCGACCCATGCGTTCTTTCATGGCCGTCAGTGCCTCGAGTATCTTGAGGCTCATATCGCTAGAGGCACCTCTCCCTTCACGAGCATCTGCCACTGCAGTCTCGGTGGGTGGATATGTATCGACCTGTACGCGGCCGTCTGGTGTCGTTTGTGCGCGATGTGCGCGTGGGAACGATAGGAGTTCATCACCTATAAAAACCTCCATGGCTCTTTCTTTTTCGTGCAAATGTGAAAGTGTTATGAACTGTTATCATGTGCATTTCCCATCTAATCTGTCAGCATTCAACCTACAACATCGCGCACTATTTCAAACAGCACGGTCGTTAGATGACATCTTCGAACAGATCACGACCAAGGTCTCGAAAATATCACCAAATTTGCCAGCTCTTCGAGAAGCTTTTATGTGGTGTTAATGGGACAACTAAATCCTCAGCGTGAAGATTACTTTCGACATGCAGAGGAACTGGTCAATTTTCACACAGCTAAATGATCCAAGCATTCGCCTGGGAAATAAGCCGACGGTGGCCGCTTTTAAAAAAACTAATATTGGACGACTCAAAAAAATTGAAGAGCGCCAAAGGAGAAACCAGGTGCCTGCTTCATGTCTGAAATGGAAGGTCATTACAAACGCGACCGCAAGCAAGAAGTCAAGAAGGATTTTGCGTTGGCAGTTGCAGACAATGTCGACGCCATATGTCAATGGATTTTGGATAGTGGATCGAGTCGTCACCTGGTGACGCACCATCACGACTTTACAGTGCAAAAGAATGTGATGAAGAATGCCTGCTTCCAAATGGAGAGAGTCTGAAAATGCAGCTCAAAGGAAACGCCGATTTAGTAGTACGCGTCGATGGTGATCTTCGTCTCATCAAACTTAGCGACATCTACTAATTGACAGATCTTCCGTCGAATATACTTTCGTATGGAAGAATCGAAGAAAAATGATATGAACTTCGTTATGATGGACGCACGCGCTCGATGGTCCGACGCAGCGACGGTTTCAAGATCTTCGATGTTGACAAGGACAGCAATAACGTATTGGTTGTACGTGATGTGATTAAGGATTTAGTTGGACTTGGTACCAGGAAACCTGACGACTGAATATTTGCAGCTCTCGCTGAAGCTGTCAGCTCAATGCACAAGCGGGAAGTCTGCTGGATTTTCACTTGCGATTTGCGCATCTGGCTTATGGCAGTATTGAGAGAATGGAAAACGACTCAGAGAGCGGCATGATTCTCACGAATAAAGAAAGGCCAGCGTGCATCATATGCGCACAGGGCAAGCAGACGCGCAATAATCAGTCGACCAAAGACACTGGAATGAATGCTCCTAAAGACCGATTAGGTGGCGTTATCTGTAGCGATATTAAGGGTCTAATCACTCCAATCGACAGGTGTGGAAATAGGTACCTTATTATTTTCGTGGATCACAAAAGCAACTACTGCCGTGTGTTTCTGGCAAAAACGAAGGACAAGGCGACAAAGTCATTCGAGAACTTTCTTCGACTGTAGGATTCACTGCCATCAGGAGCCCGAAACAGAAGAACCTCGATCGGCGTGGAGAAAAAGGACCTGTTATTGGCAAGAGCGACGAAATAAAAGGGTACAAGGTGCTGTTTACCAATGATCGCGTGGTGCGAACAACGCAATATGTCAGAAATACTAAGATCCTCAGCGAGGATGCAAGCGCGCAATTTGTTCGTCAAATGAATGAAAACAACGCGGAAGAAGCTTACAACAAGAAGATCACTGATCCCATTGACTTGAGCGTCGAATCAGCATCTGAGATGGACGCTGTATGTGACATACGGACAGAAACAACAGCGATGTTGCACATCGGGAAGAGCTACAAGTGGTAATGAGAAAATTCAAGAAGCGCGTCAAGCGTGGAGAAAGAAGAAGTAATCTGAACAAAGCTTCATTTAATCAGCCGGCAATGAGCACGAGGACGAGATATGATGGAAGAAATATCGCACCACGCGAGATTATTGATGCTGCTTATACATTGTGTGGACCCGAAGTTTGGAGAGAAGCCATGAAAATTGACAAGTTTCTGGGGTGGGAGCGCGTTGCTGAGTCGGTGATAGATTCATTAAGTCCAATGACACGTGGGAGATGGTATTGCTCACGGATGAAATGTGCCCTCTTCACGCAAAATGGGTGTTCAATAGAAAAACAGATGCTAGCAGAAACGTCAAGCGCTCCAAATCCGCATGGTGGCGTGCGGAAATGTACAGTCATTTAGTAAAAATATACACTAACATTCGTCGTCGTGGAAGGTTATCCTTTCACTATCCGATATATGGGGTGTACCGGCGCGTCATGGGGACGTACCCAATGCGTATGTCAAGGCCTCTACTGAACCGGATCTGGACATTTACCTGTACGTTCCACAAGGAATGAGAGTGAGTGAGAAGGAGCTAAAGCGTTTAGGTGCTCATCACACAAAACAAGTGGTGCTTCAACTCCAGCGTAGCTTTTATGGAATAAAACAAGCTGGAAGACTCTAGCAGTAACTTATACATGCAGAACTACTTCGTGTCGGATTCGTACAATGTGTCATGTGTCACAGACTCGTCCATCTACTACAAATGAGATCACGATGGAAAGAATGCCGTCGGAGTATATGTTGATGATTTGCTGGTGACCGGGACGTAAACAATTGGTAACGCTCCAGATCAAGGACTTGGGCGTCGTTAGCAAGTTTCTACGGATGCGACTTACTCATTCTTTGGAATTTGGGTCATAGAATTGACCAAGAAAAAATGTTAGATGAGCTACTATCAAATTTCGGCCTACAAGATGCACACCGCATGATGACACCCACAGGGCTCGCTCATGATACTGACATGATGGAAGCCGACCCGATCCTACCCGCGCATGGGCCAGTCGCCTCAGCATCACTGATACACATTCAGTCAATCGTGGTATCACTGTTATGGTTGGCGCGATGCACACTACCGAACATTGCGTATGCGGTTCACCAAGCTACGCGTCGAGCCCATGCTCCTATGATAAGCGAGTGGCACTTGAGCAAAGGAATTGCCAGGTATTTGGAAGGAACCAAAAACTTCAAGTTTCAGCTTGGACAGAAACAGGCTAAGCAAATCACTACTGTGCAACTTTCAAGCGCAAGCGATGCGGACTTTGCAGGGGACAAGATTAGATGCAAGTCGATAAGCGGAACGATCTTTCGTGTGGGTGACATGATAGTGGGCTAGACGTGCTGGAAGCAAGCCTCAGTATCGCAATCGAATATGGAAGCGAAGTTCGCGTCGTCTTCACATGCCGGTCAACAGCTCCTGGTATTACGTGAGCTAATTGTTGAACTGGGGATTAACATGGAATTACCTATGCAGACGGAGAAAGACAATTCAGCAGCTATCCGACAGATGGAAAACAAAGAATGTTCGACGCGAGCCAAGCATATCGACATTTAGCTCAAGTTCATCAAAGATTGTGCTAAACGGGGCATCGCAAAGCCATGTTATGTGCTCACCGGAGAGATGGCAGCTGACTTGCTTACGAAGACATTTAGCGCTGTTCGACTATAACAATTGATGGGGCTATGTTCGCTGATACGCGAAACTAGTAAGGATCAGGACATGAATTTGGGTAACAAACACACGGCGCCGTGAGGAAGGAGTGGTGGAAAGTAACGACTCCACATTGCCATCCGCCGGGCGTTTTGGGGAAACGATCCAAGAATCTAAATAGTGGTTTCGTATACCTTCCGCTGGGACTGTCCCGACGCGGTGATTTTGTAATTAAGTAGACCGTAGAAAGAGAAACTAACAGTCATGAATAATATACTTACTTCTATTTTCCCTACCTTCAGTGAAGAAAATTTTCATTCTGTGCGGCATTCACGACAATCGCAAAATAGCGGACTATGAAACTTCTATCCAAATGAGCGCATATCTGGACAGCTATCACCTTAGACTTTGGCATATTAATTTCTTCAAATAGGGATAAAAATCCTGCGGATCGCGAGTCTGTAAGGTCGAAAAATGCTCTCTTCCATCAAGCAAGCCGTTTCAAAAGCTGAATATGAGCTTGGCTGAGATTCTCAACTGGATAAACCCAAAAATAGAAGAAAAATCACAGTATCAAACATCTATATGTGTAACCTGCATATCAAGTACAAGGTTTGCTTCCATGCTACAAAGTACGTGTTCGACACTCTGGAAACGTTGCCTACATGTTTACACGCGAGACGTGCATCCTTACGTATTTACTTACTCAGATAAAATTCAATTCTAATTTAGAAAATCTGTCCGTCAAACCAGGCTGAGAATACGATTACGGTATCGTACACCTATGTGTCCCAACTGCATGTTTACGTTCAGGTTTGCTTCCATGCTTACAAAGTACGTGATCGGTAGTCGACTGCGCTACCAACTTGTCTACGCTGCGAGGCGTGCAACTTTTGTTTTGTAAAATACCCATATAGGTAGAGCCTACCCAAGTCGAACATGCATTTGAGCAGAACTCACAACTCAACGATAGGAATAACATAAGATGTGCTCTTCCATATATTGTGTGGTGGTGGACTGAACCATGATAAATTCAGCTAAAAGGTTATCACAATCTAATAATACATCCTCGGAAAACACAATGAAGATCTACTTGGCACTTTCGTGCTGCACTGCTTTGCTTGGAGTCTTACCAGCATATTGCCATCACGTCGACGGATACAGCATGTGGTTCCACTGTTCCTTTTACGAAAATGTAAGCTTGAGGAAGTGTGGGCCAAGTGTCAGAATAACAAAGATAATTCAGCATGGATATCTCATGCAATTTTATATGGAAGAGGACAGTGATGCCACACCTCCGTTGTCGCGATGCCTGCCTGAAACGCCAATAAGAGAAAAAAGCCATATCGACCGAATCATAGGAAAATTCTTGTATCGAATAGTATTATCTGGCGATTGTTATAGTTATGACGTGATGAAGCACTACAATCCAGAAGTCAAAGTAAGCGCGAAGTATACCTATGACCACACTATAGCAGGTTGTTGGAAAATATCTACGAAGCTCATGGAGAATTTACAGGATAACAGGAAGCTGACGTACTGGGAAGACGATCAAATGACTCTTGATCCTGACAAATTCTTAGAATTGGCTCCAAAAGGAACCTATTCATTCACGCAGCATGGTGACTACATTCGTATAAATTACGATCTGGATGCTTCAAAGATCGGTGGTCAAGGTAGCGATTTCAAGCCTGAGGACGATCTTCGTATTTCTAATATCAAAGCGGGTGAAGCAGAATACTCCGAACAAAAGGTACATATACGTCTCGCTGATTATGTAACCAAACTACCAGCGAAACCTTATGAAATGTTCATAGAATGGCTCCAAACGAAGTATATCATAAATCACAGATATGGTACGTTAGAAGAACGTGGTGACGCCTCCTCCGCCAATCAATTCTTGATCACAATTCCTGGTAACCCGCCCGAAGATGTATACCCTTTCGTCGATTGGGACGACGCTTCATTGCAAATCGTTCCTAGCGATAGTGAACACTGGGTGCTGAACCATCGGTATTTGAAGGTGTTCAATATCAACATAAGCACACATGGTGACACAAAAACGTATAACATAACCCATCGTAATAGGCTAGCGAATTTCAAGGCTGGCAATATATCGATTGATGGTTAGCACATACCTTCGTTATAAAATATATAATGCTTTTACCAATCCAAGATTTGACTTTTCCAGTGCCCAGATTGCTTCGTACGCCGAGCAATATTCTCAAATCTACCTGGAAGCAAACATGCATCGATCAGTAGACAGTCTTGTAAATCTGCTACTTCTTACCGTTGACACGAAAAACTCAACGTTTGTAGTCTTCATTGATTATCTTGGTGGTCGTCGACAGTATTACAAAGGACTTGAGCGGGATAGGCAGCGTCAAGTCTGGATACAAAGTAATTGAGCCGTTGATGGAAGCGCTTACTGTCGTCTTCCATAAGACCGATCGCTCTGCAAATTATTTTGCCGTACGCATCCGCGTCATTCTTCGAAATCAGTCGATTCGACTCGATAGACAGAATCCATCAGGACACTTCGAGCGTTAAGCTCACCTATTACTCCGGCAGGTTTGGAAACTAAAAAAGTTGATCGCTTTACATGTGAGAAGCAAACGAAGCGTTGCAATGGGTTCGAGTGACATCAAGCATATCTGCTGTTCAACAAGGGCGTATTTTAAATTGATTCACAAACCATTGTTTCCATCGCAAACATGAAGATACGACAAAGTTATACTCCAAGGTCACACTGGCGGTGGGGTGGAAGTAAGTTGTCAAGAGGTCCACATTGAGGATGATTTGAGTTTCAAAGGAGATGCTTGAAACAGCAACGTGACATGGAATACGGACGAGAAAAATGCGAAAACTTCAGTTGGGTTTTTAGACTACTACTCAGCTTAGTTGCATTTTTTTTCGTCGACTATGCCAGCTGCATTTGAAGATCATGTAGGAATCTGATTACGCGCACTTGATGCTAGTGAGAAAATGTGGAGGAGCTCAAGGCAGTAAATCATAGGGACGGCTTCCTACTTGGCTCATAACAAAGAATGTAAGGGGTCATTGTCAAGCGCAAACTTCATTGCGCAAAAGTAACTTTGTCTTGCTTTCGTGGATAAGGCTCATGCTTTAAACGTCCAGGACATGAAGAGTAATAGTACTTGATGTTGGGTGGTGAGCGAAGATGGTTGTGTTTCAGGAAAATGCCAAAATTGAGGGTTTTTTAGAAAATTAAATCTCTAAGCAATCGTTAGACCAAGAACCAAGTGCGACTAAAACGACTGAAAGCCTGGAGCGCATTCTTGAGTCATTCCAACACTCGAACGTGTCAATCGCGAAAAAAGTCCGAATCGCCACCTTATTAAAGAATCCGCAATCGTCACCTTGCTGGAATAGGTCAAATTCTAATCGTAAGCATATTGTCACGTCGATGAGGAACAACTTCGTATTGATGCAAAAAAGACTTCCATACAAGAATGATCTATCGTAGAAAAAGCATAGAAACAAGTGCGTATCCCTAAGCATTCGTCGACAGACAACTTTCTCGCGTGCTGATAGATCGTTCGGGAATGCAGGCATAATATCGCGGATGTGTCTGTCATGTAGAATAGAAAAAAGTTACAAAGGATGAATCACGAAAATGGGCCAAAAGAGAGCTTGTTCTCATTCTTTTGATTTGTGATATTTGCAACGTCCCAACACGTGAATCATAGATACAAGACTGCCTCTGTGCGCTTGATAAAGAGCATATTGCCCAGTAACAGAAATCCCCTCCTATCGGATCAAAATAACACCATTGCTTCATTTCTAAAACCATATAAAACGCCTTCACGTTAATAATTCCGAGCATTCTGATTGATGCAAGCAGGTGAGCGCAGTCCGAAATTGCATATTTTGGAAATGTTATCGTCGGTCGATGACATATTCTCTAACGATTAATCGCAATATGCGTACAAACATCTTCCAAAAGTATCGTGAATCACCCACTGTATCTAGTCTAACTCCCATGCTTGTTCCAAGTTCAGCGTTTGACTGGATCACATTGGAAAGCTCTCTCCGGGTATAGTACTTCAATACGATTTGAGGTGCCCATAACGCCCGATTCTTCCAACTAACGGATAACATTTCGATGCCCACATCCGTATTTTTCAAGCCTAATTTTTCTCGATACCTTTTCTGCTTATTAAGCGCCACTAAGTCTTGATTCGAAATACCGCTATACGTTGGCGTCTATTTCTTTTGCACTGTGTGTAGTATTCGGTTGCCTAATCGGTTTCAAGTCAACAGGTTTAGTGAGTCGATATCGATACGTTATTCACGCAGAATGTAATTTCAGGAAAAAAGGAATGATTTTTTTCATCTGTAAATCCTTCTTCAATCGTTTAGAGCCCTAGATGCTAGTGAAGCCATCGTCACATTCCACAAAAAAAAATCTGACTACTTCAGAAACTGCTACTTAAGAGAAAAAGTCGCACAAGAAATCAGACTGCATCGATCGTCGAGTCGTTGACCCATTCCAACGTTCTGAATATTTCTCGTCCATATTTATCACGCGATTATGAGAAGGTGGTTACATCACAGAATACCTCTCAGGACGGACAGAATTTTTACGCAATCTAGGAATTTTGTTCACGTGGATCTCCGGCTGAGCCAAGCAGACATCAAGAGTTTTGGCTGGATTTTGATCGAGAGAAGCTTAAAAGTATGTTTGCCGTTTACGAGTTGCCTTGCTGTTCCTTAAATGAGCCATCAAGACTCGAAATTCGCTAATGTGCTACTTAGTTCGGTTTATCAAGCAAAAATATCAAACTTTGGGCTGGTGACCAGCATCTTGTACGATGTGTATTTCTGTACTCGATACTAATGTTTCACATGCAAGGATTACCATTCTACATTTTGCGGAAGGTATTTCAGTATTGGGGATTCTAGTAAGACGATTGGACGAATTAAACTAAGAGCAAATGGACATTTGGTCCCTTGAAAAGATGCTTCATGGCTTGCTTCGGCAAAACTTAATTCCGACAGAAAGATGGTTGGGTTATAAAATTGAATTAGGGCTCTCCTCAAGGAGCTCATCAACCATGTGTGTAGTGAAACGAACACCAGTTCCCTTATTTGAGGAGTTGTCCTCTGGAGCAGCAGATATGGTTCTCGGCTAACTGCATTCTGTCCGTAATCTGATGTCAACTTTTGAATGATGGATGCGGACTTGGAACAAGCATATTGCAATGAAGCTACTTATAGCGTGAGAAGTGTTACGTCACGTCATTTTAGGCTGTAAGCACTCGATGAAGAAGAAATGAAAATCAATATGTGACCCCGAAGAGTCACCCGAAATTATCAACTAAATGCAGTACAGAAAATTATTCTGTCGCCACCTAAGGCATCATCAACCAGCATGATCGGCGAATCTGATTACTAGTGGGGTATATTTATGGATACTAGCGATGAAATTTTCAAGTTCGACTTCCATATTCCGAAAACAACGAGATAAGAATCCATAGACACGCAATCAGTGCGAGGCAGCATCACGACAATAGCGAAAATGAGGCATTTGGATGATAGGGTGGCATCGGATCCTATCAAATACTAAGAACATCGAGGATGAGGCGGTGTCTCGAATCATCATCAGAGCCGATATTCAAGGTGGCCGAAGTCCTGGGGTCCGTGTGCAAGGAGAACTTTCGTGCTACACTTACTTTAAGGATTGATGGAGTGAAAGTTCACGGCGTTTTTATCTGCGCCTCTCGCCTAGCCTCAATCATTTACATCATCTGACCATAGACGTTGTGTACGACCAGCAAAATAGTTATGGGCATTCCGAGTCTCCATTTCTTGCATTTGAAAAAAACCATCCAGTCGCAACGTACTCGAAAATTTATATTCGAATTCGTCTTTCGTATCGTATAAAACCGCGCTACTTAGGATATGCCTCTGGTTCACTGTATAAGCTCTTATCTTTCATGGATGGTAGGTTGCCGAAGCGTTTGTAAGTTGTGCAGTTCTGTCCAGATGGTTGCTTTACCTTGTTGCGACAAAAATATGGAAGAGGAATTCGCTAATTGGAACTCGTTGCAGGTTAATCTGAAGATGTTGAATGAATTGATGCAAAGGCTGAAGGCAAGTGCAAACTTTCCGAGATAGGAAGAGCATAGCTTGAGTGAAATCAGGTACCTAGACATCGCTTTCTTTGATCTCTTCTCTAGCTCAGTCCCCATTCTAACGAGCTACCATTCCGACAAGACTACTAATCGAACTGGGATAAATTTATCTTCAAAGTTTTGAGTTCTCTGAGGACGGCGAGCAACAAACTTCAGCGTCGTTGATCATTTTGCCAACGAAAAGCAAACGAAAACCTCAAGCTGTTCCTCAGTTTCTTAAGCTCTTCTAAGCGAAAAGAGTACTTAACAAACAGTGGAAAAAGTCAGCATTGAATTGTGCTTAGTCAGCTGTATCAAATAGTAGAAGCGTGTGAATTCAATGCACTCGAAATTTTTCGTTTCTTTACTCCGCGACAAAATTCCACTTGCGTATTGATCACGTCGTACTAGACGGTTGGAACATTTCCGTAGTTCGAGTACTTAAGGCTACGCAATACTCCATCTGGTATATATCTCATAGCTATTCACAACCCGGAAGCAGTGGTTTGAACTCAGATTTGATACTTTTCAAAACGGTAGCCTGTTTGGTTGGAATAATGGATGCTTGCATGACCTGGTATCTATTTACAACGCGCGGGCAAATCCTTTTAGCATGAATGACGCTAGCGATCGCTTCTCACAAGAACGATATGTCAACTATGTGTGTCAACTATCAATGCCCACAAAAGCCGATATCGCTCCGCTAAGCCACTGCTTTTGATGTCAAAGTTGGGTACTGCACAAAATCGTCCATGTGACGGATTCATAGCCTAATATCATACTTTATCAGTCAACGGTATCGCGTTCGTCGGATTGAATTGGCATTTGCGAACCTGGAGATCATCTCTTGGCTACTATTTTCAGGTCTCCCTGGCTGAAAGCTTAGCTGGTCCGTGTTCCGCGCATTCGGACGAGATATTGAGGCACTTGCACGGATTAAAGTGGACACTAGACGCTGCGCGAACCGGGACCGTTCTTTTGTCGGAGCTACCATGGATTTCGAAAGAGGCAGTAAGACTTTATCAATCGAAAGACACTAAGTTCTTACCATGTGTTTCCCAACAACGCAATATATATTCCTAATCATTCCCCGCGCTCTTGGCAATGCTGTAGGCATAATCTCAAAGAGAGGTGAATAAGGGCACCAAATACCACTCAAAGATACAAACATCAAACTTAAAGTGAAGCCTAGTTCATCAGCAATACTTGACGATAGCACTGCATTGAAAGACGCGAGATGGATCGCAACTCAAGCCAGTCAACATTTATTGAGCCTGTGCCGTCCTTCAATGCACAGCACGTGAGAGTTCTTCAGAAGCATTCTCAGTAGCGCGTGCTTCGTTTCCGATGATAACACGCTTGTAACGTCTATTGAGTAGTGCATGTGCAAAGCGTTGAGGATTTGATACCACGGTATATAAAGGCGATCGATATTATTTTGTACAATTCGCATCTTCCCATCTTTCTGAGACTCACGAGCCAGAAATCTTCACGTACGTCAGAAAGCCGTTATTAATACGGGGCAAAATAAGTTTGTGGATTACGGAATTACCCGAACGAGTGTTTGATTTCTCAGAAGCTTGCAGCAACGCATCAGAAATCATTGGTCATTTGACTGCTACCTGAAAGCCGGTACTTTTGTGAAATGCACGATAATCTTGAAGGATCGGGATTTATACATATATGTGCGTTTTTGTTCCCACCGTTGGAACTGACAGCTCATAGAAATCTTCAGAAATACCCAAATTGCCGTGTTTATTTTGCAATGCATGGCTTCCATCCGTCACATATAGCTGCTGATTTGCGTATCGCAGCAGAAAGACGAAAGCGTGTCTCGGGAAAAAGAAAAGGTGAAGTGACCACCGACTCGGATGCATGGATCTCACGCGGTCGCAAAAGGCAATTATCAATTCTCGTCGTGTCACTGTCCACTATCTTTGTTCTGCTTTTTTTTGGTCTGCTTTTTTTTGGTCTGCTTTTAATATTTTTTGGATGTACGGTAAGCGAAAAGACGGACGCCGCGTTCCTTGTGATATTCCATCGATTCGGTGCTCAAATTTGTATCTAAATCCTAATTCAAATGAAAACATTGGAGACTCTGCATCATATCGATGGCTACGATCAGGATACAGCGATACGCGCATTTCATTCATATCGACATTGTTGACGAAGTTGAATCGGTACATTGTCAGTGGGATTTTGCACTCGGATGACATTGCCAAAATCTCATAAACCGTCTGAGCTCCAAAACGTTAATGACAAAACTCTTCAAGTACGCTGTCGTCGTAGAAGAGGGCTTTTCGACGTCGAGAATACCACCATTTGAAGCGACAGAGCAAGAGTCTTCTCAGCAAAGGTCAAATTGGATAAGTGGGACATTGAAATAAATCGCTTTCTGGACTCTCTCTCAATTTTGGTGTCGCTTTCAAGAAATAGAAACCCTACATCAGCTACTCGAGCAGCTTGAAGAGCTCGTCTTAATTCGGTTGTAGATGTGTAATTATCCCGCAGACATTAGCATGAATCGAATTATTTCGTTCGTCTAATGGTCGAATGGATTTCAAGCGGCTTTGGACACAACGCACTTGGTCTTAATCACCAATGGTTACCCATGTGCCCGCGTGCCCGCTTCTCCTCATCAAATGTGGTCCGTTGAAAGCCACTCGAGCACATCACCGTATAGGTAGTGTACTTCCATGATTCTGAAGCAACACAACGGATATATTCGTGCGAGATCCATGTTTTTTTATCGTTTTGTGTGTCCTGACATCTTCAGATGTAATGTGTGGCTAGTTAGCGATGGGATCGAAGAGGCGGGTTTCAACTCTCAATTGTAGCGTGCATCCAGCATCTATATCGACTTCAGCGGAGAAACTCGTAATATTAGCAATTTTTTATCTCATCCCCAGTGAGCTTTCCGTTGCCTATATCAACTTCCGATCAAATTGCAATCTTAGCCACTTCACATAGCTTATTTGTTGTGGCCTTTCAAAATTCCTTAAATTTTCGTGTATGGCTCGGGCTGGACCCTTAACACCCAACTTGATCGCGAAGCAATCCATGAAGCCACGTATTTACACAAATTACGACAATATCTAAAGTATGTTAAGAGCACATAATTAACTTTGCATTCCCGTAGAAAAGAGACTTCGACAAGATGAAAAGAACGCGTCAGCAAAGTCGTAAGCAGATACAATTGCATGAAATTGAGTCCTATCAGTTCCACCATAATACTAGTATGAGTACACCACGTAATGCTTCAGTGTCAAAACTGCTTGTAGAAATCGCCTGTCTTGAAATTCTTGGTATCCGATCGTAAACGCAAGACATAGCTTGCATTCGCAAAGGATCTTCCGATGATTCCCATTTCTCTACCCCGTCGCTAATAGTCATGGATATTAATACTGATGTTGACGCACCACCAATCCAGACGGATATGCGGTAGATTATTGTAACTCTCATAACTCTCAATAGCACCTTCTTGCCACAATGCCGTAACTCTACTCCAATCACTGGTGCCCTTTTTTAAGCTTCATTTGGATCAAAAATGGCTACTAAACTTGCGTAAAGTTGTGCAATAGGTCCCACATCAGTCTGAGCCTAGTGTATGCAATTTAACCTCATTGTTTTTAGTCACCTGATGCGTCCACCGATTTCATGACTAGCTGCTCTAGCCTTCAGCATTCGCATTTTCTCTTCGAGTTGCAGTGGTTGCAATAAATTTCTGACGTGATGCGTAAAGTAAGCAAAGGGACATTTACAAGACAGAACTTAATCGAAGGGTTACTCGCAAGCATGATATGTGACGACGGGATTGATCTCAGCATGGAGGCAGTGGCTGCAACCGAAAATACTCTCATCTACAGAAGAGTTTCAGATTGTATTTACGACAAATGAAATCGATGCGCATTGAAAAGCTGACATACCTAAAAACTTTTTGGTACAGCTGTATGAGTGTTCTTCACGCCAGCATGTATGGAGATACATGGCTTTTCATGAAAAGCGCTCCCATACCATCTCTAGCGACCATACTGATACCACGTATCTCAAGAAATCAAAGGATACACGAAAAACAGCCATAATGCAACTCAGAATGCTTGACTACATGCATCTTACGGACACGTTGGATGCACGCTGTCCTCTATATAGTCAGACAGAGAAATATTGATGAATTCCACTACTGTTGCTAAACGAAAAGTCACAAGAACGTTGGCATCTTGCATGTGTACATTTGCTCGATTCTGTCACGCAATGATTGCTGTCTTCACGGTTGCAGGGCAGAATCGAGTCCATTTGGCATTGTAGGGATAAGGATAGAGACGTTTTGTCAGGTCTCCTGCTTCGACAAGGTATTACTGTCGGTCATATTTGCATTAGGCGCTACACAAAAGTAGTCTTCGTGTAGAAACCAGTCACAAAGATACTGAAAAGATACCTTGGGATGGCGATACTTTATTTACAGTAAAATCTGACGATGTACTTCAAATTATATCCGGCTTCCGATCAATTGAGACGTAAGCAGCATCGCATGGTCGGTACATGTCAGCAATTGGGAATATCGGACTACGAATCTTCTATTTGAATGGGCGTATTTCTGGACAGCCATCAACTGAGACTTTGGAATATTGAGTTCTCCTCATAGGGACATATATCCCGCGGACCATGACTCTGTCAGGTCGAAAAATGCTACCTTCCATCAAGCAAGCCTTGTTGTAAGCGAAGTTGATCTTTATTGAGCATTTTGACTTGATAAACTCAAAAAAAATAGATGACGAAGTTATGCACTTATACGTCTCACCAGTAATTGTCACGTTCTAGTTCCATGTTCGCAAAGGCCTCATGCAGATAGATCTTGCCCCAATATTGATTATGCGGTTGGGCAGAAGTCACAGTTTAACGGTAGGGATAACATAAGTAGTGTGGTTCCATATATTGTGGTGGTGATTCGAGCCATGATCCATTTTCTAAAGGATCATCACAATCCAATAATCCGGAAACATTTATATTCGTACGTACCACCTTGCTAGGGGTCTTATCAGCATATCTCAATCTCCTCAGCGAAAATTTCGTGGGTTTTGACTGTGCTTTTGTCGAGAAACTAGGGTATCGCAAGTGCGGGTCGACAGTTGAGATGTAAAAGGTGGGTTCGCAAAGATTTATCATGGCATTTTACATGGCTTACATGGATCGTAACCATGACAAATCTTCTCTTTTTCAACGCTGCTGGCCCGACAAGATCAAACCCTGAAATTGCCATTATGTACCGTATAGACCTCCCATCTAGCGATTCTTCTCCATTGAAAGAGACGAGGTACTATGATCCACAAGATGTGGGAAATCAGGACCATACGCTTCGTTTTACTCCTTAACCAAAGACTTTTACAACCTAATTAGCGTTTTCGTCGAAACGTAAAAAAATTCTTTTAGTTGGAAAATATCTGTGCAGAGTTTGATCGTGGATAGGATGCTGGCGTACTGGCTGTATAGACGGACGCTCGGTACTGACAAATTTCTAGATAGGATTTAAAAGATGATCTAAAGAAGATCTATTCATTTATGCAGTATGTAGATCACTGTCGCTTAGATTACGGTCTTGATGCTCCAGCGATCGTGCTCAAGTCAGCGAACCTAAGCCTGAGAAGGATCTATAATATATTGTGATCAAGAAAGATATATACATTTGGTAATAAATGGATCAACTACCGACGACAATGTATAAAGAGGCTATAAAGGGTTTAGGAACGTCCGCTCAACAATAACATATTCGTTATGGTGATGATAGCGACGATGGTAGGTCATTGGATATCACAAATCCGGCAATCAACAGTGCCGAGAGGTTTACAAAGCTCATGCTCGTAACCGCGTTGATCGCTTTCCTAGCGTTAGCAGACATTGGGTGGGGGACCATCGCTACTTGATACTTTTGTATTCAGCTTTAATACAAGGAATGAGACGAAACCAATCACTGGCAGTTACGATACAGTATAACTCGATATACTTGATCCCGTACGTTAATCTTACTCCCGAGCATTTCCTGAAACAAAACTCTGTCGACAAGTAGTCTTTCTCGTCGGACATGCATCTGTACAGGAATGACATGAACGCCAACAACTAGTTATGGGATCATAAACGTTTCTCCTACCTTTATGGCAGAATATTCGTGCGTTATTGGTGGATTTCAAGTTTGGATAGAAGTTGCTCAAGGAGCGAGATCATAGTGCTTACTGTCACCATCATATAGGGTGATCCCTGATGCAGTTTACTTGGCCGTATATTGTCATTAGGCACAGGGTGCTTTAATGCATTCGCGTGATTCTTCAACTCAGTCGATTCGACTCCATTGAGTGAAATCACTAACTTTCGTCTTAAGAGAGAAGATGGAAGAGATGAACGATCACGCAAAAGGGTACAAGAACGGGTCGAAAATTCTAAGAAGCCAATGAACGGGCTTTAATTGGCTCTTAAGTTTACTGTTGAGGCCCCGCGGTCATAATCTTGCTAAAATTCGCTCAAGCATGAATCGGTATAATACGACATTTGAAGTCGAAGTAATCGTGGTAGATTTGAATAAAGCCAAATCTCAAGCTCAAGGAATCGATTTGAAGGATTTTGGCGTCAGCCGACAAGTACGGCTTTAAACTAGGCACAAGACCAATGTTGAAGCAGAATCATTGTGAAGCGAGAGATAAATTGCACGAAAAGTAAACTCTTCTTGCTTCCGCGTGTAAGGCTCTTGCTAGAAACGGCCAAGGCAGGAAGAGTAATGGAGGTAAAACGAATAAGCTCCGATAATGTAGGGATTGCTAGATGTTCTGAATCACCTCAAAAGAATGCCTCGCTCGAATGGATCGAATAGTACTCGTACAAGCATACTGCTACGTGTATGAGAAACAAATTCGTACTGATGTGGAATAGACTTCAGTAAAAAACGCCTAACGGGAGGATTTGTCCGATACATTCTGAGCTCTCTGTTTGAGCAAGCAACGCGCTACGAAACGTAAAATTTGCATGCGTAATCTTTGGCCGATAGCTTTTCTTAGAACGAAATGTCGCGATATGCGTATCCACTTTCGATAAACTATGGTGTATAGATAAACCAAGATGTTATATATTTTTGGGAATTGCTAAACTCCCCCTCGCTTTTTACTAAACTCACCCCAAGCAGTTTTTAACCAGCAATATTTCATCATTTTTGATATTTTAGCCAATCACCCTTGATTGTTTTAATCAATCATGAATCACCAAATTTTTAATATCGGTGGGCGTTTTGGACATCGAAATATACCTTCAATTATCTACCTCCCGCAAAATGTCTACCACAAGCCTCCTGGACTTGACGTGGATCTCTCTCAGGACGTTGAACAAGCAATTAGAGTTGCGGCACTCTCTGACGGCTTTCCAGTGAAAGTTGCACGATGCAGAAAAGTCGGAAACCGTCATGAGAACGAACTGCGAGTAAAAGTTTTCAAGTGCGAGCATGCTGGTAGTCATCACGACCCAGATGGCCCCGAAAACGCAAGGAAACGAAGCCATTAATGTTTTAACTGTCCTTTCCAAGTCACTTTAAATCGCAGGGAGCCAGGGTTTTGGAATTTGGAGATAGATAATAGTACTCACAACCATGACCTTGTGCACCTTAGTGCATATTCTTCTGTACGCAATGCCAGGAGTTGCAGCTTGCGTCCTGCATCAGGTTCAATTTTTATCAAATCAATCAGAATGATTGACTAAAATGATGAAATATGATTGGCTAAAAATTGCATGGGGTGAGTTTAGCAATTCCCATATGGCCACCGCTGTGGCCACAGACATCAATACTACGGCCACAGACAATGGATATAACCAGTCACATCTCACAAAATTTAATTGTTGCAAAGTACGCCAACCGATCAGGTTACTTGTCTACTTTCATAAAGGAGCTGACTCACGTATCGGGCTAGAGATCCGCAGCACTCTGAGCAGGCATGGACATGGAGCACTAGCAGAACGAACAATACACCGCCCGGGAGACCATGGAAGAACATATGAATGTGGTAGGTGCTGCAAATGGCTATGGATTCATCACCAAGTCCTCATACAAAGAGAACGAGATGGACTACAAGTTGTTCACTACAAACGCGATCATGGAGGCGTAGATTAAAACCGTCACGGACTTGTCCAAGAAACAAGGGTTTGAAAGGATAAAGGCAGTGCACTCATTGATTGTTCTTTCAAAGACGTTGGACAGGAATCGAAAGTCAAAGCCATGCATCGTGGCTGAGTGAGTTCACCGAGGAATTCAACGTTCACGTTAACTATCTCCTCCCAGTTACAGACGGCACCTGGTCCTTTACAATTACATGTAACGAGCATAGCCACGAACCTTCCACCGTCAGAACTGCTCATCCAGTTCACACGCGCATCTTATAGTCTCAAGAGGAAGAAATTGCTGGACTCTTTCAGTCAGGTTTGAAAGCTAGGCAGGTTTAAAGCCATCATGCGAGAGCAAGGACAGCAATTGGAACTCACTGAGCGCAAGCTCTAGAATTTGAAGCAAAGAATGCAATCAAGAAACTCTATGGACGAATTCCAATGAATATGCTTTTCGAAACCTTCACGGACTTTGGGTTCGAAATAAATATCGAGAAAGATTCCGATGGGCACATCACACATTTGTTCTTCGCTCAGTTAAAGAATGTGGAACTCTTAAAGAACCGCGACGTCTTGTTACTAGATTGCACCTATAAAACGAGCAAGACGAGGTTTCTTTTGCTTCACGTTGTCGGAAATACCATGCTATATTCCATGTCCTCGGCGGCCTTCGTTTTCATAAAGAAAGAGGAGACTGATTCGTATGTTACCGCCATCAACTTTTTAGGATGACTTTTCCACGCCGACCAACAACCGAAAGTATTCGTTGTTGACGGAGAGCTTGCTCTCATGAACGCTTTTCGGATAATTTTTTCTTTGGCAACTATCCTGCTTTGCATTTGACAGATTGAGAAGAATGTCTTCGCCAAATGCAAGCTCCATTTTACTTGAAAGGATGATGTGTGATAAGCATTTTCAAAGGATTGGAGATCGATAACTTGCCATTTGTTATTTGTGATCAGTTTTTTCATTCATGCTCCAAGTAATTCATTGTTGTGCAGGTAATTTACTCAAACACGATCACGGACTTCAATGAAAATTGGGAAAGTTTCCAACTTATATGGACAGAACGCTACACGGAATATGTGGAGTATCTGGCCAACACGTGGATCGATCTTCACAAAGAGAAATTCGTTCGAGCATGGACAAATTCGATTCCGCACTTCGGTCACACAGTCACTTCACGCGGAGAAGGTTCCTACCATGTCGTCATCGCAAGAAGCATGGATTGGGTGTCGCGAGCGGATAGTTCAGTCCATAAGAAGCTT
Organism: Albugo candida; assembly: GCA_905220665.1. NCBI lineage: Eukaryota > Oomycota > Peronosporomycetes > Albuginales > Albuginaceae > Albugo > Albugo candida. Next base: position 78,180 of record CAJNAR010000184.1, read on the forward strand.
CCAGATCGAATTCCCCACAGAACTGGCGAAGCAGCAAATGAAAAATATACCTCTCGCGCAGCCGACTCCATGTGGTGACATTTTTCAACATATCTACCGGAAGATCTCATATCACGTCCTATTCCTTTCTTCCTACCTTTTTTCCAATCATTAAAGTTTCGCAATGACAGCTGGAAAAAGCTCGACGTCCAATGGCAACCGGCGCAAAGCCATGCTCCTCTTCTTTTTCTACCATCTGGGGGATACCTTGTGAGCATCAGTTGCGGTAGATCATCGCAAGCGGGAGGAGGCTTGAATTTAGCGATTTCGATGTTCGTTGGCACCTTCATCAACTCCTTTCAGTACGACCTCCAGCTGCAGGCCACCCAGATGATGCTTTGCCAGTACTTTTCGAAATATTACGCGACAATTTCAGTAACTACCTCGGCACCACAAAAAGGCAGTCTTGGACGATCTGGAAGAGATATCACAGGTATTTATGGGGGATTGGTTATCTCCGTTTGATATTTCAATGAGTACTAACGCTATTCAATTAAGCAGACAACCCAAGTCCTCGAAGGGCCGGGGGCTGCTAGGACAAGAGGAAGACCAAAACCTCGACGCGACGAGCCCCTTCCCAATTTGAATACGTGGAGGGGATGCATCCCAGGAAGAGGAAGGCGCCAACGTGCGGTGCTTGTCATCAAACGGGACACCGACGTTCATCTGTAGCGTGGCCCGTCAATGCATAGAGCCGAAGTCAATATCTCGCAACAGTTGAATGTCATCCCATCGAAGATTCTCAACAGCAACAGCCACCTTTCCAAGATCCTACTCCTTAGAGTACCTACTATTAACCTACCGTATATAGATATGAGGGAAAAAACGTACCTACGCTGGAACAATATAAACAAAAACAGCGTAAGAAGCAGAGTGAGCTTGTGTATAAAAGTAGACCAGTGACCTGATTGGATGGCGTACTTAGCAACAATTAAATTTTGTGAGCTGTGATTGGTAAGATCAATTGTCTATGGCTGTAGTATTACAACTGTGGCCATAGCGGCTCCCTTCCCATATTTAGGGAATCGTTATATAAATTAGCGGCAATCGTGGCCTCTGATTGGTTTAAACAAATACAACAGAATAAATAAAGGGAGCCTTTAGTATTCCCTCCCCCTCTTGATAGTATTTACTCACCCCCTAAATAATTGGCTGAAATACACTTAAATTGATGTTAGGCGGAAATTACTGACCACGCACCATCAGGCACGGGGACTCACTTTCAATTACACCTCGGCACAAACACACTACAAATTGAATTCGTCTTATCAACCCTATAAACTCAGCACATACACCACGAACTGCGCAATAAAGCTAAATAAAAAAGAGAAGTAGGGCTTTCATTTCGCAAACTCAGATACTAAATTAGGCCTAAAAGTTGTGGAATGAATGGTTCACACACAGAAGAGTTGATACAATGGGACTACATATCATGTGGTGGTGGTGGTGGTGCTGAGCAGATATTCCGGGGTGAAGCAGGCGGATCCCGACCTTCAATGCAAGTACGCGTATTATGGCCCTCTCTTGTGCATTTCCTGCATCGACGTCGGAGGGGAGCCTCTAACTGATTTTCAAAGCGCTCAAACTGGGAAGGATCACGTCACGTAGATCCTGTTGGCCTCCCTTGTCTGCATCATTACTGGGTCATGTACGGTACGATCCGGAACCTGTAGTACATGGTCAAGCGATACCCTTTTTCGATAATTATTAGCAATTGCATATTGGTGAGTAACACCTGCCAAGGCTTCATCGAACCTGGGAAGGTCTAAAAAGAAATTATTCTCAGAGGCTGAATTAGCCACCAGTGTTGATCAAAGTCGTAAATGGTAAGATCCTCTTGGCGTGTACGCATTGCATGTTTATAAGGATGGCCCATTGTTGAGGTAAGCAAGCCTCGGCAAGTTACGTGATCAACTTCGACATTATCAAAGCGCTTTATATAAGCTTGATGGAAGCTTCAATCCTGGCTTCGAGATTTCGCCCATGACTTCCGAGAACATTACAACGAAATGCAAGGTCACAATTGTTCATTGTTTTGCATTTTCATGAACAATTGTTGTAAGCTGGCCATCAATGTCAACTGTGAGAAGATCGTCAGTGGAGACAGAAATCCACTTTTTAGAGCTGCATGTGCACTCACCACCCGCGCAGTGGTGCAATGACCATAGTGGCGTTTATTTTTCGAAAAAAAGGAAGTCACAAATCGATCTCTCCATGTACTCCACATTTCTTTTACATAGCGCATCAAATTTGGTCTATTGCTTGCTTTGCCGCTGGCATAACAGCAAGAACATTCTTGAAAAGCAAAAGACAGCATTTCAAACCTCGGAAGCCTGTCAAGAATTTAACCAAGACTGGAATCAACTTGTTGCCACCACAGCCATAGCAGATTTTCAGACCTAACTTTCAGGAATGTATGCTACTATGTGCCACTTCCCTTCAGCCTTAAGGAGCTACCTTGCGACAACTTGGCTGATTTACAAGGAGTGGTTTGTTGCTGCTTTCCTCAACAATAAGCGTCATCATGGGCATTTCGTAACATCCCGGGTGGAGAGCGCTAATGCTGCCCTCAGAAAATGAATCTGTGTGTCAACAGGTAATTTGTATTGTATCATGATTGTGCTGGCAACAGTCACATATTCTGAATTTCATTGCAGATGATCTACTCTTCGTGGATTCAGCACTTCGCCTTGCCTGCGAAGGCCAGCTTGCTGTCATTGTGCAGCAAAATGCAAAGAAGCAGGCTCTAGTCCAAATGCAGCTTGGTTTCATGCTCCTAGAGGTGATGGGAAAAATTTGTCTGCGCGCAGCTCATCGGCATACCAGTAGCGGTTCAGTGATGACCGAGTATTTCAAATTTCGTAGAGTATGAATAACGCAAATAATTGCGACTTCGTGTCCCTAACTGCACCTAACTTCAAACTCAATTTACTTATAGGCTTGTTGACATCCAGAATGGGCTATTCTTGCGCCCATGTTTTTGGTCCTTGAGTGGTTTCACTGTCTGTTAATAATTTTGATCAGCATTGGTGGCTGGGGCAACAACAGCACCAAAACTAGCTGTAGCAGTACATTTAGATAAAGACTTCGATTAAGTAGTACAAAATTTGCAGAAACCGAAGTTTTTTGCGATTATTATTGGCCACTTTCTATATGCACCCCCCCCCTTGATCACTAGCCAATATGGAAAAACACATCAGTCACGGCATTCTACAAATTGACTCTCGAATAAGTCACAATTCGGTCGAAAACAATGCCAAACACTATCAAATTGAGAGCTTTGACCATCTCGTGAAGCATATGGAGAGCTCTTCCAAGCACTTGTTTCGCCTTTAGGATAGTTCTTTTCGTCTCGTGCCGATCGAAAATGTCACAAAAAAAGTATCACCGTGACATCAAACCTGAGGAAGATTACAGAAGATCCATGCGAAAGAAAGAAGAAAAAGCTACTTGATTCGATTCAAGTTTCCCTAGAGCAAGACCATCTGTTAACTCTCTTAAGTACGACTGAAATGGCGGAAGCGATCAAGCACATGCAAAGTAATTCTGCTCGAGATATGGATGGACTACCAGCTGCATCTTATCAGCTTGATCCGGAAACGTTTGTCGAGTGTCTGAAGATCGTGTTCGAATATCAGCTGGAAAGATGTATCTTGCTTCGATCACAACGTCACTCGGCAATAACATTATTGTACCAAGAAGGATCACGAGGTGATCTTGGAAACTATCGACCGATTGCACTCTTTGCTCGATTTGAAAGTACTTTCAAAAGTGTCGGAGTATCGATTGCAACGGTTTTTACCAAAACTGATCCATCAAGATCAAAAAGCTTTAGTGCGAGGAAGGTCAATGCATCACCATAATCGACATCCAAGACTTAGTCACTCATCGTGGGGAGGAAGCTTATGCGACTTTTCTCGACTTTGAAAAAGCTTATGATCGAGCCAATTGGACGTGATGTTTCGCGTTATGTAAAACAATGGGTGTTGGAAAAGTTTGATCGACAGAGTTCGTCTTCTGTACAATAACACGAAGGCGCAGTTGATGATCAGTGAAAATATCACACCCTCCATTATACCACAACGTGGCTTAAAACAAGGCGATCCTCTCTCAGCATTACTTTGTCTGGTGACGATCGAACCTTTAGGAAATTTACTTGGACAACATGAAGAACATGTAATTTGGATCAATGGCCCGACTGTCGCAACTGCATTATTTTTTGCAGACGATTTGGCATTGCTTGTAGAGACACCAACTGGTGTTTTGACGCAACTCGAACTCGTTCAAGTCTATTGCGATGCGAAGCTCAGATTTAGCAAATCATCCTTGCTCTCGCTGAATCGAACCATGTCGTGTCCACGTATTTCCAATTTGACCATAATGGGTACGAAGGATTCGGTCAAGTATTTGGGTATTCCGTTCGGCCGGACGCCACTCATTCGATTGTAATCTTAACTATCGACACGCGTTTTTACGATGGTTTTGGTGTACGACGAGAAAGGACTGTCCGTGTCCGACTACTGATCGCGCAGACGATGATTATATCACGTCTGTGTCATTATACGATGCACGTGGATTCACCAGAGGAGACAATTTAACAGTATAAGTCAATGTTAAATCGATTTGTAATTGGTCAGAAGCACAAAAATAAGATTCGAAACACGTCCACCTACTCAGCAACTATCTTCGCAGACATGATGGTGTGTTGCAAGTTTCTTTTTTTTGTGGACGACTGAAGCTACAACGTAATCAATTCCTACAGAAGTTCGTACTCGATGCCTCAACAATTATTCCTGCGAATTGACGACTGCTTAGACGGAATTTTCACATCTAATACAACATCCTTTTGGCCCACACAAGCCGGTTGACATATTCACCATCGCGCCAAATCGACATGGGGAAATGGTTCAATGGGAGAGAACATCTTCTTGGTGGACACACGCATTTAAAATGTGGCATCAGGTTGATTGGAGCATAGCAACACCAGATGTGAATGTTCTGCAACGCCGTCGGGTACTACATGGTACTACATGGAGAAATTCATTCTGTTTCGCTGCGACCACGAATTACATTATAGAACTGCTACTCTAAATCCGAGTACACAAAACGTTTGGTACCCAATCTTGACATGGTGGACGAAGCATATCGGACGCTTCGGAAATCTTTTGCTACACTTTTTGAGATCCGAAGTCTTCAAGATTTTTTTCGAGAACGCGACACGTGGCCGGTGACAGAAGATTTCGTCGACATATATTACAACGACGAAGAGCTCAATACATCGGATATGGCCGAAGAAAAGTTGCTGAGTCGACTTACACTGAAGTCACTCAGATACTACAATGTATCCACTCGACGATTGGTCTTTTCACTTGAATCCAATCAAGCTCAAGTGGCAGACTGTTTTTTGCGGGAGTTCAAAACAAGGAGAGGAATCATTATTTACCATCTATTTCACGCCGTCAACTCTCACGAATCGTCTGGAAGCCTACCGAACCAAGAGTCATCCGATGTCAACAAACTGGTTGATCATCACGGGAGAGATCGGACGCAATGGATTCAGAAGAAGTTGCAACATTTATGGCTACATCACGGAATCTTTGAAAATTCGTCTTACCGATTTTCGAAGATCTACTGTTTCGTCTAGTCTTTCGGATGCTGCCAGTTTGATCTTGTTTCTGATTCAAAGACTAAGAATCCATTAAAAAGGCTTCAAGAAACACTAGAACATATGCATCGGGTATTATCCGAGGCCACAAGACAAAAGAAGGAGGCAGCAAGACGCCGCAAAGCAATAAAAAGGGCGTCATATGTACCAATTCTGAAATTGCGGATTTTGTATTATCCGTTACGTCACCAAGCAGCCGAAAAAATTGGTCTTACGTTGGAAGGGACCAGACTGTGTGGTGTCTACATTGAACGATTGGGTGTATGAAATTCGGGAACTAGTGCAGCTCTACGATGTCCACATGCGTCACGCTTCGCGCCTAAAGAAAGCCTTTGGAGGTTACGTAGGATCTAAAGCATCATATCGTGTACGTGAATAGAGTCCATTAGTGAAACGATTTTTAGAGTGCCGTCTCAATCGCGATACATAGACATGGAAAATCCTGGTGGAATGGATCGCGCTAGATAGTGTGGAAACAGCTGGGAGCTCGCTGCTATAATGCATGAAGATGTTCCGGTCCTGCTGTCGAGGTGGGTCGCAGACAATCCCACAGCTGTAGCGATGTGGCGGTCTACTGAACACGACGCTCAATGGAAGAAGGGGAAGTGATGGGATCTAAATCCCTTGTTTCCCGTATGAAGTGAGGACTGGGTAGCTGTTGTAGAACAAAACCGAGTAGCTTAAGTACGGTAGGTATAAAATACCTACAACACATATCTTTTTGCTTGATCTTTGCGGTGATCAACACGGAGAAGCAGCTACAATCACGGAAGCCGTCTGTGACTTGTGGAATCCGACGATCAACTCTCTTTCTAGAGTGCGATCACACGGCGTAATTATGGAAGGAGGTTCTCTCTAGTTGGGATCAGTTTTTCTCATCCCGAACACGTTGGTCGCACATTGCATGTGCAATTGTGCCAGCATAACGGCCGGCATGGAAAGAATGTCAGCAAAGTATATCCGATTTATGGGTTGCATTGCAAGCGGTGGCGCTGCTACTTCTGGACCGATCGGAATCGTCGTTCTTTCGATCAACAATCCGCAACTCCGACAGTTTCAGCACTTTCCGTGATCTTCATCCCACTTAGTGCACACGTTCGGTACTTTCGAAACCAATGTTACGAGCAAGACGAACCTATTCGGCTTGCCAAGGGTTGGATCAACTCGCAACGCAAGGATCATTCGGTGGATTTTCGGAAGTCGAAGTTCATTTGCTGCGGGTACGACACAGACAAGTGGATATGCAAAGGTGCAACTCGGATCCTAGTCCTTGTTGGTTCAGTCGAGTGTGGCGCACACCAATTTGAATATACGGTACTTTTGGACCGTTTTTACAACTTTCTACCATTTACACGAGGACACAGTCTCGTACTGTGGTGGTCAAGACTACCGTAATAACAGGACTATCAACGAGAAGGCATATTATCATCTCTCACAGGTAATAAACGAAACGTTTTATATGATTGTATGTTATTCAAGGTAGCATAGGCAACTAGAAAAGACAATTAGTCTCACTTGAGTAATTTACACACCTTAAACTGATGCTGTACATCTACGGTAAACGGACATGAACATGGGCTCGAGTGGCTCAAAATTTACGACCCCAATCTGTTGATGAAGCAATTATATGCACGTTGCCAGGAATCCAGCTGCATGATCAGCAGTAGCGGCTGATTTCGTACGCATAAAGTCGCTGGATGATTTCATAGAGGTGAAGCTGCCACGTAATTGGCATCCAAACACCCGAATGAATGTCGGATAGATCATCAGCAAGGAATCCACCCACATCAAAACTTTCATCCGCGAGACCAAGATTCTATTCTTTAGACTCAACTCAAGAATCAGCGAATATTTCTGACCTAAATTCTCGATATGAACATCACGCTGTCATACATTCTGACTAGAAAGTTGTTATCGGCCGCTTCGTTCTGCTTCAAGTTTATCGGCAGCCTCAACATGATCCTGGATAGTTGGCTTATTGGTATCAACAAGTGACCAAATCATCTTCCACTCTGCTCGCCCAAATTGAGGAATACATACGACGACATCCGGTCGAGGTTGTCCCTAAAGAAACTTATCCAAATCCAAATTCGGATGACTTTGTTCTAGTATCCGACGCAAGCGTACCACACGCTCTGGGGTGCATACGTTATACTTGTCACGAGCAGCAGACTGACTTGTCCCTGATGTGGATGGATTCCTTTCTGATGATCCATCCGACATTCCTTCAGGTGTTTTGGATGCCAATTACGAGGCAGCTTCATCTCTAGGAAATGATCCAGCAACTTAATGCGTCATGGTGAAATAATGAGAAGTACGCAGTTTCCAAATCAAGGAAAATGCAATTGGGGTGCAGAAGAAAACGTAGCTATTAGTCTCTTCTGCCCAAACACCGCTGGTCCGGACACTCTGGCCCACAACATGCTTCCAACAATTCGGCGATAATACATTTGCTTGTACTGCCGGGCTCCATGTTAATCTGGTTCAAGCTTTGATGAATTTAGCTATAGCTGTATTTGTCATCGGCAGTTGGATAGGTGCGGGTAGCACCGAGATTCTGGCCTTTGAGTTTTTGCACTTGGATGTCCCACATATTTTGAAAGCAAATCCGTACATGAACGCCACATATGTGTCAGCTTTATATATTATACATCAATATCGCATATCGACCACCATATATTACTGAGTGTGAACTAATGGAAACTAAAATGGAATAGCTGCTCATATCATTGACCGATGCAGTTCTTTCCCCCATTTTCAAGTGCGCAGAGATGAATCTAAATTTTATGTAGCAATTATACATGGGCGTTTTGGGGATGAATTTAGCTCAGGCTCTGACTTGTAGCTTTCGAAAATCCCTGTAGTGATGTCATCCGTGGCAGCCGTCTCGTTTTGCATATTTACTCACACGACTGAAATGACTTGTTCCTACTTTTTGTTCATTAAAAATATAGCATTTCTTACTCAGTGAATGCTCTCCCTTGCTATCATGATTTCCGATTGCCATAGGATGGCAGCGAGGTTGACAAGCTCGATAGAAAAAGACCGTCATTATCGAGATCAGAATTGATCGGAAATAAACCAACCAGAATCATTCATACTTCACTCTATTATTGGCTGAAATCACCTGCAACGGCCAGAATCAAAATGAACGATCTTGAATCACATAAAGCAAATGTGAAATCAGCCATTCCGTCGGAGTACAAAATCTCAGAAAAGTGGGACAAATGCTTTGAAAACTTTCTCTTACATTTTTCAGCTGGTGCAGTTGCCGGCGGATTGACCTCCTTAGTTCTTGCTCGTATGAGGATGTATAAAAATCAAATGGTGCACTTACTAAAGTTTTCTACTTAGGAAGCGGATTGGCTCGTGGACTCATCACTGGATTTGGCGCAGGTGCTGGAAGCGGTTCAAGCTGGACTGTTTGCCAAATGGCTTTTCGTGGCGATGCGGATGCCGAGGGGAAGCTGGATGAAGCCGATCGTGTGATCGAGGATATACAACGGCGAGCAGTACATTCAGTTGATGATAGAGTAGAGGAATTGTAATGTATGAGCAGCATACAGTTGTCGCCTAATAGTAACTAGAAAGAAGTAATCATGTCCGCGGCTTTCATACATGCTTTCTATTTGTTGACCGTGTGCACATTTTGAACCAATGCACGCACAATGGCAGACACACGTATGAAAAATGTCATTGTCTCCAAACCGATCGCGTACGGTTCTATAGCATCGTATCTTGGTCGAAAATCCGAAGAAACTAAGACACATCGGTGGACAATCTATCTCCGTGGAATTGAAAATGAAGATCTTTCGTACATGATAAGCAAAGTAGAGATTCATCTCCACTCGAGTTTTGCCAATCCTGTTCGAGGTACGTCCAGAAAATTCACTCGGAATCAAGCTTCGTCTGATCGCCATGACGGAATGCTGCAAAGTATTCACAGAGCCACCATATGAGGTCACAGAGCTCGGATGGGGGGAGTTTGAGACCAAAATTCGGCTTCACTTTCACGATTCCCTGGAAAAACCTGTCGAGATTCTTCATATGTTGGTGCTGTACCCACCATCCACTCAACCGATCAGCACAAAAAAAGTATGGAAATTTATCGTACTGCAAATTGAACTGATATATGCTTGCATGACAGCCAGTGATATCTGAATACTATGATGAACTTGTCTTTCATGAACCGACAGACTTCTCATATCGAAAGCTGATGGCAGGTATGAGGAACTCCAGTCGATTGGGTGCAGTGATAGAACTAAGTTACCTTCTTTCAGGTCCAGATCGAGCCGCTCCTGACTACCCCTTCCAAGACCAATTTCCTACGTATTCGGATGTTGCAATACAGAGTCAGCTCACCGGAGCTCACGAACTTATCGCTCAGCAGATACAAGAAACAAAGGATCTCATGCAGTCCTACGAACTGGGGATAAGAGATATCAAAGAGAAGATAGCAGAACGCGGCAAGAAACGGAAATCAGCATGACTATCGCATTCAATAAGAGACCAGTTCTGCGAAAACCTTTTCTCTATGCTCTATGTTTCCGATCCCATGTGTACTCATGACGAACGTTCTTGAGTGATTTTGACAGCACAAGAACCCAAATGACGGACCGAGCAGACTTGAGTACTCAGTTCGTGAATTGCGGCTTGTACATTTGAATCCTGGATGTGTCCCGAAAACTCAACAAAGAAATCATACCCTGAACGATCAGTACAATAGATCGATTCGAGGCAGCAAAGACTGATCCCATGCTCCTTCCATATCGTCAACGCGTCAAGAAGCGAGCCGACCTGATCGCGTATTTTTATACCGATGAATGATTTGTCATTGCCAGTTGCCGCGGGAAAAGACTTGCCGATTACAAGCATTCGCATATATGCGCTGGAACTTCCTCTGGCATCTACGAAACCGCTCGGGAGCTCAATGTGTTGCAACACGTGCAATTGTGCTGCTTGTTCGGTTATAATAGCAACGGTCACATTTTGAGGCGAAATTTCGGATTCTTTCAACTTTGCGACGGCCTCTGATATGCTTTTGACGGGATCGATAGTGGCCGAGGGCCACAAATTCCCAGCCTGATTTTGCACCTGAGCAATTATCTCGAGCGGAACGTATACTGTCGTGACTGTATTCGAGCGTAGCATAGTAGGCGGTACACTTCCAGCGATCACCAAATGCTTCGGTAAGATTACCTCTGCAGAAACTTTGACTGTCCCACGAAGAAGCCATGTTTGCGTCTCTTTGATCATTCCGAGCTGCGAATCTTCGACAGGCACAACTCCGTATGCGATAGAATTATTTTCTACCATCGCGAAAACGTCTCTAATTCCTTTATTGCAGAGAAAAGTACTTGATGCAGAGAGACCAAAATGTACTTCAGCAGCCTTCCAAGCAAAAGAAGCAGTTTCACCAGCCACAGCAACCACCGGACGTTCTAAACGAGCCAACAAATATTGAACCTCGACTTCTTTCGTTAAAGGCATCACGAAATCACGATATAGATCCGAGATCAATTGTGGATCAACCTTGAAAGCAGATCTCTCGTCACCACTCTCCGTTCTTGAAATACTGATATCTTGACCATAGGTTGATGCTTTGAGTTTTACACGTTCTAACACTTTCTACGAATTCTGAGGTGGTCAGCACGCACTCGTATATATCAGAAAGTACTTTGTACCTTTTCAACTGCACGGTTTGTCAAAGTTTCCAAAATGCCCGGTCCATCGTTTGTCTCGATCAGTTTTGTGTACTTTTCTTTTTCTGCTTGAAATTTGGCTTCGGCAATGAATTTTCCATGGTGAATACGCTTACTTAAAGCTTGTAATACTGCAATATCTGCAGTAGTTGCAGAGCCAAATGTTGTCGAATCTGTTCCTTCTGCAGCTATGCCAGGCAAAATGTGCTGCAAGTAGACATTCATTATTTGCGAATTCACATTGATCGTATTCGGTTTGAGTATTTGGGGGTAATCGACAGCCGGCAGAATCGGTTCGGGTAAATGGTGAGGGTAAAATGCATGCTCATCTGGAGAAGTGTAACGTCGGGCCAGTGCATGCAGCCTTTCTGTCTCAATGAGCAGGCAATCCTAAACGATCAGCCATTATATGCGTTATTGCGTTAGAAGAAGATTTAGAAAATACACCAGTACCAGAAGGCTTCCCTGAAAATCAGCAAACCTGCCTCGAAAGCTTCCAAACGCGGCATGCTTGCTATGTGAATCGCTTATCAGAATAAGTAATGTTGTCTTTGGTATACAAGAGACTCCTTCACCTTTCACTTCCTTTCATATAGCTTTCTCGATTCTGCGGGTATTGCGCGCGCTCAATCAGAGCAAAAATGATTGTTTCTTCTTGTCTAATTTCAAATGGTTGCAGTTTAGTCACGACGAAACACAACAACGGATATTGCATGCAGTAGAGCAAAACGCTACGAACCGAATGAGTGCATTGCGGAAATTGTCGAGTTCAATCGGTTTGTTTGGGTCAGAGAAAACAACATTGTATGGAGTCCTATTCATCGCCAGCAGATAAGTACGATTATGCACGTTTGACCAAATTCAATTGACTGGAGCTGCACTTGATACGTTGTGAGAAATGGCGTCGGATCGAAATCGACCCAATTTCTTCCGTTTTAATGTCTCAAAGGCATAGAATATCTGGTCGTGGCATACGGAAGCTAGGTATATGAGATAGGAAGCTATTATGGCGTTACTTTCTAGATCCTGATGACACAAACTGTATTGAAAACCTGCAGCTGTGAAATTATTAGAAAAAAGCGATTGAGTACAATGCCATTCGCTAGAAAAATTAAAATGCTGTGCTATTGAACGGCTTGGATGAGTCAAGAGATAAACTTGGGGAAAGGCTGGAAGCAGGTGGGATGGTGCTGGTAAGACTAACTTCGGGCTGATTGTCCGAAATAGGAACGTTGGGTAGAGAAACAGCACTTGATGGAGGAGCAGCAGTACCCGGAGTGTTTGTAAAAGTTGGAGGAATACTGGCTAGAGTTTTGTCCACAGGAAGGACATTGACTAGAGAAGTTGTCGAATCGTTTGGAGGAAATACGACTGGTGGCGACACGCTCAGAGCCTGATTAGTCCGGGGATCGACTGAATGTAATGTCGGTCGGGTGGTAGGTGCTGCAGTTGAGGTTGAAGGACTAGATGGAAATATCAAATTACTTCCTGCGTCGCCATTCTCGGTCCGAGTCTCTGATACGGGCTGACCAATTACTGCACCAGACTGACCATATACTTCACCAGGATTGGAGATGGACCCATCAAATGCGGTTTTATTGGTCGCGGTTTCAACGCCGGATGGAGAAATAGAGCTGCCAGCTAAAATCGTGTACAACTTTCCAGGGTACTTGACTAACGAAGATTTTATTGAGTATCTGTGTTCCCGGCCAGCCCTACCTGAGCTCCAAAGGGCATGCATTGTGAAAAGACTCATCTTCATGGTAGTTGTGCTTTCCAGATTCACATTCATACAGTCCGCCTCGCGCACCATGCTCAAAGCCATCCTTCCGTAACGATGAGAGCCATTGGCGTCGATTCTTTCGAATTTGTTGGCCATTAAGTCTCTTTCAATTGCGCTGACTGAGTAATGTGTGAATCGATCCATATACGACGCTCCCGCTTGTACTTTGAGTATCTGTGATTCAGGCTTGAAGTACGCAAGAACTGAATGCGCCATGACTGGACTAGCTATACCAACTCCAAGTGTACCGGCCACGCGAACACCAATCGAAGCAGGAATTGCAAGTGCAGCAAGGCCGCCCAACACAGCACCCCCAGCTGCAAGACCAAACCAAGCTGCAGAGCGATGCAGTTTCATTTTGCAGAAAAACACAGCATCTGTGTCGTTAACAATCGTGATGTATGATCCCATTGCTGCTGTATAGCTCTTTGAACCACAGATGAAGTTGAAAAATGAATATAAAGATCAAATCGAAAGATTGGTATGTGTTTCCCGCATCTCCGGTATCAGCATTATATTTCCACTCAATAATCACGACAGCATGTGAGTCTAACGCTCAAGTACAATTCACGAAAAATGTGTGCAACTTCTTACTGCGACTCGCGACAGTGTCCACCCCTTGCTGTGTATTGGATTATGGAGGTAATTTCTGTAACTTTGAACATTCAGTCGTCCTGCTGGAGCTCGCGGTAGTGACCGAGTGAGCATCGCACAGCATAATCGGATTGAGAGTCAATGATCATGGCGAGTACCTTGCCTCCTGATGCTCTAATCTCCGAGCAGACGGCAGCGAAACTTCAATTAATTTCGCTCTAGCACGTCCCATTTGACGATAACATACACTAGGCTGAATTAAATATTATCGTATAAATTATTGCAACTGGATTTGAATCTCCACATAAGTAGTTACATAATCAAAACGCTGTATCGTCTTGCTCTACTTGATTGATTAACTGAATTTATTTGTGACTGAATTCTTATAATTCAATATAGTCGGTCAAAGAAGGATGCTGGTGCACAAAATCAACCTAATGCGAAGCGATTAGGGAGTAGCATTTCGATAAAAAATGAGCTACCATGTGTGCAACATGATGCAGAGATTAAAAATAGAAACACATATCTTCATTACTAAAGTAGAGTATAAGCTCAAATTCCCCTAATGCAGTACAACTTTTACAATACAACAAAAGGGAACATAAAAAACATATATAAAATGTATAAATTTTCGACAGGTTTGCCCGGCAAGACTGCTAATGCAGTGCACTCGCAAATAATCACGTTTCTGTGATAAATATCGACTGTACTTTTATCGGCATGTGACCGTATGCTCTACTGATCATATTTCGATAACGACATGTCTTCACAAATGAGCTTTAGAATGCCCGAGCTGAAGTGGATTCTTGAAGATGTGTCAGCTTCTGTTGTGCTTCCTTAACTTCCGCTGCAAGCACGAGAAAATCATGATGGCAAGCAAAGAAACGCTGACAAGATTCGTCAACCAGGACGAATAGGCCAGCTTTCTACGTTGCTCTGCATCAGCCCCAAAACTTCGGGTGTATAGATGGTTTGCTTGCCAATCATATCATGCATTCGATATTGACTTGAAAAAATAGTAACTACCCCATTTGATACGATCGTTAATTAACTGCACGGCTTATATCAGATTGATAACACGATCAGCCAATGTCCTTCTCCATCCAATTTGCACGCAAATCTATATCCTTGGTTAACAGTACTGACTCCGCGCAGAACAGCGTCAAGAGCAAATTTAACATGTGCTACGTACCGAACATGCAAATTTAAAATAAATGCCGACACAAGAATTGCTTGCCAAGGCATTGAAATTGGAATTTATAAGGGCGCAGTGTTTCCAATTGGTTCGAGCCCGATGGCTCCGTCCAGAGGCTTTATCACGGTGAAGTCGCCACGCACCATCAATCTTTTCCGAGGGACTAGCTAGGTCAAAATCTATGCGCCAAATTTGTATACTTTTCAGCTTCATGCACTTTAATCTTGCCTATAAAAAAGAAGAGTGGAACGATCAGCTGCTCGCACAACACGGGGAGCAACGTGAAGCAAGCATATGGCGTCTATAAAGATGAAGCGTGTCGGAGGAGATGACGTTATGCGCAAGTCTTCTTCGCTTGCTACTGCGCAGTAAAACAGCCGACCCTTTGAATGATTGCGGATAGCCTCTTTCCACACGCTCCTTAAATATAACCTTCTCCGATGCGTACGCAAGACGACATAACCTTATGTCGTAATGTTTTCATGTTGGACGAGAAGCTGATCGCTCGCAGCATTTTCCTCTTCAATATCAAATATATAAGTGCATCATAAAAGCATAAAGAGAAAGTTGCAGCAAATCAAAGAGTAACTTCATCAGCTCAATCAAGAAGCCGCCAAACCCGAATCAAAGTAAATTGTTCAAGTTGTGCATTGGAAAAGAAACTTTGACAAGCCGAAGCGGATCCAGCCCAAGAAGATTGTATGAAGACAGCTACATTTGCGCCCGATGTTGGTAAGGTAGACATACAAGGTCAGCAGTGTGCAGTGGCTCACTACCTTCCAGCGCATATCGAAATATGGTATTAAAACGTATAAAAACGCCGACTATTTGTACTTCCATGGTCAGAAGTAATGTGCAGTGACTCGACAAGCACTGGCACACTGGTTGAATATTGCAATGTACCTGTTTAAATCCCCGTGATAAAACGTTCAAGACGAAAAGGATGTGAGTGTGTACATCCAAGGTCAAAAGTAATGTGCGATAGCTCATCTTCTACCATCGCATTCCCGTAAGGTGGAAAGCCAATACAAACCTCAGCATGACAAGCATGACTTTGTGTATGCAACAACGTAATGTACGGTGGCTTTTAATGCCCCAGCGTTGCTGAAAGCAAGAAAGAAAGGAATGTTCACTATCACAACTTGATCGAAAAAATCCCAATACGACAAGTATGATAACGAGTGTGTAGGCATGGCAAAAGTGTTTGGGGACTCATCACCCACCTATACATTATTGAAACACTGTAGCGTGTATCATGAAAGGATGTCATCGCACGATAAGGGTCACAGTGTATGTGCAACGAAGTTACCAGAAATGCACGGCGGCTTATCACGCAGCAGCGCATATCAGGATTCTGGGTGTACATTATACTAATTTGGCCAGAGTCATTTCAGCAGGAAGATATCATTATTCAAGTGCAGTCGCGATCATCAGAAAGGTAGTGTTTATCACCCACCATCGCACTGCGGATCATTGAAGAACAATTTTGCAACTCGGACTAGGACGTCTCACCTCGATAAGTAAGAGAGTTCAGTGTAGAGCAATTGTAAGTTATGTATGATGACTTAATACTCTCAAGCTCGCTGCCTAAAAATCACGAAGTACATTATCACAATCAAGTCTGAGATGTCTAAAACAGGACAGCGATGAGATAACATGCAATAAAGCTAGCGGATTCTCCCCTGTCAGCAAATTATATTGATATTCTTGTCAGTTCTTCACCATTATATGGGAAAGAATTGAAGCTAAAGATGGCATATTGCCAATGAAGATTAAAAGCTTGAACGCAACGATATGGTTTGCTCCGAGGAAGCCGTCTCGTCGGTGAGTGATACTATACATGCGAATACAATTGCGATATTTCCCTGCTGTATTCATGCAACACTCATGATTTCTTCTATCATCCGTGTGTTGATGGAAGATTATTGTGCGATATGTTTTCATCAGATACGTTGTGGATAGTTCAGCAATTAGTACACTGGTGCTCGTTCTTGTTCTATAGTGAAAGTTTTGAGTGGTCAGATATTGAGCCAACACAAGAAGTGATATTGTGTCGATTTGATAATTCTTGGAGAAGAGAACTATGCGGACATGCACCTGAACAAAGCCAGTATGAAAAAATTTGACTTGGATTGGAGTGAAAAATAAGAGACTGTCTGTATTGCTGGCGGTTGATCCTATTCCAATCTGATTGTCGCAGCTCAACCGCACACGCCATCCACTACATTATAGAAGTGAGTGTTGACACTACTTGCATCACATTGGAGCTTGTACCGATAAGCCACCAGATGGTCGAGAGCGAGGATTGAAAATTGATGGCGGAGTCAAAGGAAACATCAATTTTGCTTGTCTCTCGATAGTGGTTGTGAATAGTTGGTGAGTACCTTTTATTTTATCGCTTGTTTGGTGGTGAATAAATCGTCGGTTTTGGCCCAGAGTCGATCTTACATCCTTACTTAACGTGCGCGTCTAATGAAAATTTCCTGGAGCAGCAGCTAGTCCAAGAAATATTGAAAAAGTAAGAACTGCAGCAGGCAGTAAAATATTGAAATAATTTGCAGTATGTCATATCTATTCCCATGGTCCAATGAAGCATCGACTTGCCGATAGATTAGACGATTTACACACTTTCGATTGCTGTCAGCGGCATGTCAGAGCAGGTTTAGTGTGCATGCGTACTGCTGAGGAGAGTCACTACCAATTTTTTTTCATGCTTTGATATGATATTAGTTACCTGTAAAATATTCTGTTGTACATATCAATCATTTGTAGCATAAACACAGAACATGTTCAGAATCCAAGACTATATTGTTTGGTATAAGGCTGCTGTATTTTGTTGTATAGCATTTCATCACCGGTTGCAAAATATTATTTCCACTGCTGATTCTAGAATTTTTTTATGCATTCTGGTGAGAGCATGTTCTTGGGGTTCACTACCATTTTATGCGTAACTGATTGTTCCTGATGCCAAATGAGAGGGTACCAAGGATTGACGTGCAACATACTCACTAATGTCCGACATCGCCATGATTGTAACACACTTTGATACGACTGAAGAACGACAACGTGCATGCGAAGCCAAGATGGCCTTGTCACAGCCTGATATTCTATAAACATATGGCTATACTCAATGATCAACGTCATGTCTTGCAGGTAGTGCCAAAATTTCTCAATTTATTGACTGCGACACCGCAGCACTCAACGACACTGCTTAGACAGGATCTTCTTCGTTTTAACCATAAAAGCTAGCGATCGAAGTCGTCAGTGGACCAAGCGCAACATCGAGAAAAGATAGCATTTTTTTGGAAAATCCGGTAGCTGATTACCCACTCAACAGTACATATATGTCTGGTTGACCTATATGTTCAGGACTTCCAAGTCGTGGAACTTTGACCGGAGAAAGACTACGCTCGGACTTCATAGATACTTAGTCTATACTGATTATGACGTTCTCGTTGTATGTTCTCTTTAGTAGATCGGGTAAGTTTTGGAATCATTATAATTGCAGACATCTTGAATGCCAGTAGAATGTGTTCGACCAAAAATACCATGCAAATACGCAACGTTTCATTCGACTGTAACACTGGAAACCACAATTCAAGCTGACTCGTTGTATAAAAAAGATGTAGAGAATTGGTACCAATAGCAATAACTGACATAAGCTGTAGCACAGAGCCCCATATTCCGATATCGCTTGCATTGTGAGATCGAGGTCGTTGTTTCACATGACATAATTTATATGCATCCAATCGAAGCTTGAGCAAATTGTTGCACAGCGCAAAAAAAGGAGCTAGTGGGAATACGATGGAGAAAAAGGTCACGTATCCAAACTGAAGAATCATTTCCGTGAAGTCTTGGAACGTGTCGTATGGTGCCCGCTGAGCTTGTTCCCATGCAGGATCACTTGCTTGAGCAATCCGCGAACATGCAATAAGAGTCGACCTACCCCATCTGTTTGAAGCTCGATGGGTTTGCTCTAAAGGGTTTTGTTGATCGGTTAGAAGGGAATCCATATGAAGCAGAAAGGAATCTTGCTGAACATGCTTTTTCTTTCGAAGTGCGAGCCAAAGTTCAAGAAACGACAAAAGCGTTTTACAGCTTTGGCCAAGGATCATGAGAGTAGCAAGTTGCATTGACAATCGTAGAAAACGCGAAGATTGCTGAGTAGGTGCAACATGTTGAGGATTCTCAGCTGTAGAGGCAAAGGTGTAATAATACAAGGACGCGAAAACGTGAACGAATCGAAAAGCAAATACTTTTACAATCAGATGATTCTGGTACCGTGATTCGGTCGCATGATTTTCCCAATTGGTCATCCATCGCGCACATGCGGT
Source organism: Albugo candida (assembly GCA_905220665.1). Taxonomy (NCBI): domain Eukaryota; phylum Oomycota; class Peronosporomycetes; order Albuginales; family Albuginaceae; genus Albugo; species Albugo candida. The sequence continues at coordinate 97,492 of CAJNAR010000184.1, forward strand.
GTAGCATATATCCAAAAATGGTATCAGAAGCCCATACAGAATGGGTGTCAATAAGAAGTAAAACCAAAAGCCTGAACCCAGATGTAATTTGAGGAGTTGTGGGAGTACGGACCAAGAAAATGTACCGGTTCTCCATAATTTAACAAAAGACGCGACAATACTGTCGGCGCTCGCTTTTATTTCCAGATAGTTCATTTCTAGGCGATCACGTTCCGCAAATCCAGCACATGTGAGCAACGCTAGGAGTATGACACTCGAGATTATCATGAAACTGGACACTGATAGCTTGATCGCGTGCAAGCAAGTCACATAATACTTCTTTGGACCTTTCATGCTGTCAGAGTTGACATGGAATTCGGGTCTGGTTACCTCCTCTTCCTCAACTCCTAATGAGCCCCAACTATGCGCCAAAACAGCTGCTTTTCTCTTCCATGCAAGCAAGAACGTAGAAGACCATATTACTAAAAACACGGCATACAGTGGTGCTAAAGGATGGTCAGGAGAATTGGTTTTTGTCTGTACTATGAATAACGCGATTCCAAACAAGCTCGGGAGGACGAGCCATCTGGTATACATTTCTGTCCAAGCGAAATAGAATGCAATCTTCCCTCCAAAGTAGTGAGCCACTTGCTCAATAGGCTGCTGTAAAACATCGGAGACGGTTTGTTTGACTCTATCGAATGACGATTTCAAGTGCTGAACACTTTTTGACCCGTATGGAGTCTCGATAGGGCTCCTATCACGAGACAAAAGGGTAGCCCGAGTCTCCGCTTGTGTAACACGATAGCGCCAGTACGTGATCCATCGGCTCTGAAGTCGTCTAAGTTGATTGAAGTTATGCAAAGGAAAAATAGCATCGAAATATTTGGTTTTCAGCATGCAAAATGCATTGAATCCGGCACCGTGCTGCGAAGGATCCCATGTCAGAAGTGCGTACACTATACGTTGCTTTTCCGCATCCGAAAAATACACAACTTTTGACTTTTTGTCGTAGTCTTTCAAAGTTTCTCGTATGTCTGATGCAAATTGCACCCAGCCGCAGCCCCCTCGTTGCAATTTTCTCACTCGTAGCTTTTCTGCACCAAATTCCAGGAGAGGTTGAGGAGCCCGGACTTTGAGAAGCCATTGTTTTCTGTCTATTGAGAGCAAACATTGAACTTCTAGACCAATTTCGCATATCCTATGAGCGACCATCTGATGTGGTTTAGTCGGAATTATATTTTTTTGCGTGAATCCTGAATCATAGCGCAAATTTAGAGGATGTGCTGCTTCGCTGTTAGTCGATTTTTTCGTACAGTGTTCGTATGCATCATAACATGCAAAATCCGCGTTGGATATTTCGACTCCACCGATCTCTGGTCCCTGCTGATACTTCGATGGTTTGAGCAAGATAGCAATGTCATACTTCTCGTCTTCATCTACAAGTAAGGATGATTTTGTATAGAGCTCTTCTCCCTCTTCAGTACCACTAGAGAAGACTGGGGGACATTGTAGATCGATAGAAACGCTTTTGTCCTCACTACGAAACTGAGTACGAACCCAAAGATCATTTTGGCATCCAGATTTACATTGCCTCTCGGTTTGTGGACAATCATTACTCCATCTTTGTGCTTCTTTTCTGGTCGATTGATGTGAGACGCTGCCAAGTGAATGCTGATCGCTCTGGTTACGACATCACAAAACGTGTTAGAGTTCTGCCTTGATGATAATCAAAACCACGAAATCATACATTTACATCGCTGCTTGATTCTAAAGGAGCGCTTTTATCCAGGGCACTAGTGGGTGGCATAGAGCCTCTATTTTCCTCTCTCAAACCCTTTAGGGTAGTGTAATCACGATACGATCTGATATTAATCAAGCTGTCCTGGGCTCTCGTGACGTGATGAGGACAAGACACTTGAGGTTCTATCGATACATCCAATCGTTCATTGACCTCGACGCATCTTATAAGCGTTGTATGCGTATCAGCTGTCTTCGCATCCGTATGGCAAGTCCCTGAAGCTTCTCTGACGGATTGAAGTGCGTTTGAGACGTTGAGTTGCTTCAGGCCGCTCATAGGATTTCCACTAATTTTAGATCTTGAAGTGGCCTCCAGCGATTCAGCATGAAATTTAATGATCTCTCAACAAGCAGCGCGCTTTTTTCAGGGCCAGAAGGCTTCACTCAGCGTACCCCAACTCCTTACTCCATTCTCGAAGATGATGATGCTCATACCGCAGTAATCGCACACTCGATGTGGAGACTTGACTTGATAGCTATTCCAGTCACATACATATGCACTGGACTACTTTTTTCTATCCCCAACACGAGCATCGAGTATTATTCACGCAAGATGGGTGCTTCAGACTCACAATTAGCTACAATCAATGTTGTTCGAGCTTTGCCCTGGACCATCAAAGTCATATTTGGTATCCTTCCCGATATGCTACCCCTTGCAGGGATGCGATTCAAGCCGTACATGATATTAGGATACTTTATCAGCTCATTTTTTTATTTGATGCTATCGACCTGTGATGAATCCACCCTCAGCGTGGAGTCTTTCACATTTTTGCTGGCAGGAGCCATGGTTGGCGTCGTTATGGTGGATGTGATGGGGGATGCTTTAGTAGCGAATCGAGTACTCAACAATCAACAAGTGTATGATGGAGAGTCGCAATCAACTGTCTATCTTTGTCGTTACCTCAGCGAGATGATTGGATTCTGGGGTGGTGCAATTGTCTTCTCGGATAATCAATTGTGGTCAGCTCGTTCATCTATGAAGAGTGTGTTTGAATTGTTGGCTGCGTTGCCGTTTATCTTGGCCTTTCCTTCCTTGTATACCTTAATGGAGCCCAAGGTGTTGTGCGTTTCTTCATTCCAAAACCAGATCTCGCATATTTGGACTGTTTTACAAAAGCAGGCCTGCTGGACTGTGGTACGCTATATTGTCCTGTTCAACATATGCATGGTTCACAATTCCGCATGGGGAAACTACCTGAAAGTAGCGTATCGATTTAGTCCATTCCAATATGGTGCTATGACTGCAATGGGAGCAACTGTAACCTTCATGGCTGTCTACATTTATCGGCAGTGTCTCGCCCATCGCTGCGCCACCACTCTGCGAGTTTTATACATTTCATCGTCAGTCATTTTCAGCTCATTCAGTCTATGCAACGTGCTCTTGGTATTTGGATGGAATGAAATGCTTCATGTTCCCCCCTTCTGGTTTGCAATGGGCGATCATATCGCAATACATTTTGCTAGGGGTATCCAATCGCTACCACAAGCAATGATGTTTGTTACGCTCTGCCCAGTGGGCCAGGAAGGGATATCCTTCGCTTTTCTTACTGGTATTACAAATCTCGCGAACCTATTTTCTCATACGATTTCAAATATCTTATTATTATTATGGCCCGTACAACTTGAGAATCTCCAAGCTGGGGATTATGATGGAGTCTGGAAGCTTTCGCTTCTAACGAGCCTCATATCCTTACTACCAGTACTTTTCACATACAGGTTACTCCCTGATGACTCGCATCAGCTGCAAATGCTCCACGACCATTCTTCCAAGAACGGTATCATGATGATAGTTGTGTTTGCTTTTGCGCTCGTTTGGGTGTCCGTGTTGAGCGTACTGGCCATCCTAAAACCATGCTCCATGTTGGTCGGAGGAAATGGTTGCACGAAAGAGAACGTTCTTTCATGACTGCGGTCAAGACCCAAATTCTTAATTCATCCAACTGCTTCTCCTAATCTCCAAAATAGAATCTGAACCAATGCACAGTTGTTTTGATCGTAGTCCTCCATCTTCAGCGCCACTCCACCGTTTTATAATATGTATAAATCTCAAAATCCTATTTGTACCCGATTGATTGGAGCCGCTACCTTGGGCTGTGAGGAGGAGGACCGTGAGCTTCTCTGCGAGAATCTTGATTCTGAGCTGCCGACAGACGACTCGCTCTGATTGCTAAGTGCAGACATTGGTCGTGGAAGTGAACTTGTCATCTTCGATTCTTTCATCTTAAACTTGGACATTCCAGTACTAGCAGTTCTCCCAGGTCGGGTTTTGGGTATATGCAGATTATGTTCTTTTGTTTTGGTTTGCAAGGTGTCGGCCATTTCGGGAAACTCATCCGCCAATTGTCCTAAAGTATAGAGCAGTGACATCGTGATTTCTTTGTAACCATACATTTCTAGCAGCACATGCTCTTTCGAAACCTTGTACCCTGGAAGTACATTATGTCGTTTACTATGCTCAGCAACCTGCTTATCAAGCCTTTTGACAGCTCGCTTCCATTTTTGACGTTCATGAACCACTTCTTTTTCTATTTGACTCAGATTTGCGATCAGTTGAGTGCGACTCTCTTGTAGCAAGCTTTTCCGTGTCTCTAATTCTTTCAGATGCTTCGCTTCACGCTCAACATCAATCTCGATTCTCGTGACTTCTTTTTTCTTCTTAAAAAACCGATCTTCAGCATCTTTTACTTGTTCTTCCAGAGCAATTAGTTTATTTTTATCTTCTCCGACGAGATCTACACGCTGGAAGCTTTTGCGGTAATCTGAGTTTTGAGATTCCAAATGTCTGAGCGTCTTTTTCAGTGCTTTGATCTCTCTTTCAGTGACTCTAATTTTGTTATCCAGATCATCTCCTTCGATCTGTAACTCTTCACGACGCTGCGCTGCTTTTATCATAAAATACGCTTGACTTCTCCCTTCTTCTTGGTCCGCACCGTATCCACCCGCTCTGCAAAGAACTTCAAATTTCGATTGAAGCTTTTTTACGCGGCTCTCGCGCTCTGCAAGCGCAAGAGAGAGTTTGTGCCGCTCCTCTTCGATATTTCTATTCAGTGCTCGCTGCAATTCACGCTGCATTTGGATTTCTTTTTTTCTTTCTTCCATGCTTTTTTTCATCTGAAAGTCGCGATTCTCCAAAGTGAACACTTCGTTTGAGCGAGCATTCATGATACCTCGAAGACGGCGTACTTCCAGTGATTGCATATCGTACTGTACAAGATACTCCTCCTTACTCCTTAAAGTCTGCTTCAGCATATTGAGACAGCTTTCATTCTCCAATTCAGTATGAGATATTTGCGTCTGCAGTTCCTCTCGCTGTTTTTGCAAAGCTCTTTTAACGCGTTCCTGACCACGTCTTTCCTCTTCCAATTTCTTGCACTGTGCAATCAGCATGCTTTGTTCTGACCGGACGCGTTCAAGTTCGGATTGTAGTACTTTTATTTGCTCTTGTAGGGCCTTTGTCTCTTCCACGCTCCGTTCACCACTCGCACGCGCAACCTTCCTTTCCATCTGTTGGATTTGGAACTCGCCGTTATAAATCAGCTCTTGTTGACGCAGTACTTGTTGTTCGAGAGACTTGGCCTTGGCCTTGAGATTTTGATTACTTGCCTTACAGCCTGATATTTCGGCCGATAACGTGGCGCTGTTCTGACGCAAAACATATAATTCTTGAGAGCGGCGGAACAAAATTTCTTTTTGCTGTATTGTTTCTTTTTCTAATCGAAGGACATCATCGTTCATGGATTTCAAATCTCTTTCTGCGTGCTTTGCTAGCGATTCAGCATCCAGAGTTGAATCCATCCAGCTTTCGAGTGTTTTCTTGGTTGCCTTTAAGCGGTTGCGTGCATGCTCTAACTCCTTTTCCATAGTACCTACACGCCCCATCTTATTTGCATTGTTATTGCGCTGCTGAGTCATCTGCGTTACGGAACTGGCTAACTGATTTTTGATGGTCTCCACTTGATCGCGGAATTCTTGCAGTTTGCTGACAGATTCCTGTAGTTCCTGGTTTGTTTTAGATTGTTGTCGCTCCTTTGTACTTATGAGAGCGTGTAAATCATTGTTTTCCTGTTCTTGTGCACTGATGCGTTGTTTTTGTGCTCGAAGAACTTCTTGATTCTTTTTTAATGCTTGCTGGTTCCGTGCATATTCCACACTTGCATTAGCAATTTCATGGTCACGTCGACCGATTGCCTCAATAGTTTCTTGCCACTGTTTGATGATTCTTTGGCGTTCTTGATGTAACTGGTGGAATTCACTCGATATTCTATCTAATTCAATCTGCTTTGCTTGTGTCTCAGTGCTCTCGTCATCAACTTGTCGATTGTGATGCTGATATGATTTAGTGAGTTTCTCCAAGTCTAGCGTTAGCTCCTTGATTCTACTTTCATCAGCTCTGCGGTACTTTTCTAATGCAAGAGAGTCATCCTCTTTTTGTTTTGCCGTTCGCGTCCATTGCTCAATTTCATCCTGATTCCAGTTCATCGCCATCTGGAAAGCGTCCATTTTCTCATTTCCTTTGAACAAGTACGTTTGCACTGTATTTAACTTATTATCCAGCTCAGAACATTCCGTATCTAGTTGTCTCATTTCTTGTGTAAGACGTCCGATTTCACGTTCTGCAAGTTGCTTCAAGTGCTCTTCGGATGCGACTTCTTTTTTCTTTGCAGTGTGCAGCTCTTGAGTATGCACCAATTCTTGTCTCACATTCTTCAAATGCTCCGTCATTATCTCAACACGCGAATTTGTCTCGGAAAGCTCTATTTCAATTTGGTGAAATCGCTTTTCTTTGCTGCGAATTCGCGCATGCAATCGCTTATTTCTCTCATTGGCAAACAATGGAAGATCGTCAATTCCGGAGACAAAAGCATGTTCATCGTTCATCTCTGATGGTGGGCCTGGCTTGATCGCCCCCGTTTTATCAACATCTTCATGAGGTGTAAGTTGATCCATCTGAATCTTCGATTTCTGTTCTTCAGTATGTAATACATCCTTCTCATGCTCACGACTTTGCGAGGTAAGGTGATCGGCACCAAACTTTCTACGCCACGTTGAAATATCGGATGTATCTTCATCGCCACTGACGTCGTCATGATCATCATCCTCACTACTACTTACACCTTCGTTTCCCCAGTCAGACGAAAGAAGCATCTGATCCTCCGCATTTGCATCAAACTCAGTATTCACATATTTGGAGGGGGTATGACCTCCACTAGCTTCCATAGCTGTGCTTCTTGCAAAAGGTGAAATATGGTTTTATAATAGCGAAGTAGCAAATGCTGAGCCTTGAGCGTTTTTGGTGGTTATGATTTATAAATACACATCCTCTGTTGTAAGACTGGATCAATTCGAATAAAATGTTCTTCTGTCTGTTGGAATGCATTCTTCCCGGCTATCGAACAAGCATCAAGGTACTCTTCCATAATTCATGAATCGACTCTTGCACAGCTTATTCAATCATATGGGCAGTGTGCTTATCATTAATACAGATCTACTGCTACTATGCCAGGTACGGAACAACCCGAATGATAATATCGACGAGCACAGTACAACATCTCATTAACACAAACAAGATCGAACGCCCTCTATCATATGAAGCCTTTATTCGAGGTTAAACGGTGCTGCCAGATTTTTTAAGGATAGAATTACTCGATAGGCGAGGGAAAGTTGTAGCAGCCTGATATTCAATTAGATGTAATAGGCCTAGCATAGCTTGTATCATACGGTAAATCTATCTATCGAAGACTGCAGTAGAGACGCAAATTACCCAGATTGTAGCATGTACAAAGAGATAGGTGTGGTATTAGGGAGCATGGCCACTTAATATCATTTTGCATGGCACGGAATGATTTTTCGGGTTCTAGTAGCGCTCTTGTCGTATAACTGACAAATGACACAATCTTGTACGCTTACCAGATTACCCGCTGCTTGCACGTATTATTGTGCTGAGTATAGTCATGAACAGCATAGGCCTGATATCGTGTGAACTGATCGTTCCACCATTCACATCACATGCCCGATGCAATTATTTACGTGATAGGCAATGTTAATGTGTATCTATCGAGAATGTGTCCAACGTTTTTCTGCGCTAGCATCAGAAAGATTCCATATCGTGATGCATTGATACTTCACAAGGATGAGAAGGCGTGTGTGCCACGCTAGATATCTCTCTAGGTGGATAAGGCTCATTACTAACTCTGTAAGCTGATAATCCCTACCCTTCATGTAAAGCTGGTCTACTTGACGCGATTCATCGATAACTTTGCAACGAACTCGTCAGAGCCAGCAATCCTCGATGTAGTTCTCGTCCAAATCGCTACCTAGTTTTACGTGTATCAAGGAAGCCATAATTCTTTCAGTGGCGTGAAGGTGTGTATTTTGATATCTAAAGTATCGAGTCCTAGAAAGTATTAGAATTAAAAGATTTTATACAGCATATGCTGAAGAATTCCGTGGTCAAACTTCCTTGTCGAAAGCTTGTACAAGTGAACGGGAAGGATGCATCTCGTTTCTTGCAAGGAATTCTCACGAATGACATAAATCATCTAAAAGAACGCTCGTCAATGTATGCCGGTTTTCTTACGGCTAAGGGAAGAATACTTGGAGACTGTAATGTCATTCGTGTCAATGTATGTATCACTACACATTATCAATTTAGAGCCCATAAATCAACGTACTAGCGTAGGAGGAATCATTCTGGATTGACTATGACGCATCCTGCAAGGAAACTTTCCAAAACCATTGGAAGCGGTACAAATTGCGCATGAGAGTCTCTTTCGAAGATCGAAGCGAACAATATAACGTAGTTGCTTTATTACCAGCTCTATATTCCTATCAAGAGCTTCGAAAAACGAGTTTACTTCATCAAGTCGCTTGTATTGAGGAGCTAAAGTCCGCCTATCTAAACAATCCCATTGCTTTTACCGATCCGAGAGGAAGCGTGTTTGGTGTCCGACTCATCGTTGAGAACAATGATAAAGGTGATTGCCATATCAGATAAAGAATCATCGACCTTTTCTCGACTCTTACTGATCGTGCGCGATTCTCACTCGAATATAGTCGCCATACCTGATGCATTCGAAAGCACCGATGCAACTGCATTCAATAATCGAAGGATTTATCTTGGAGCCGCTGAAGGGTATAATATTGCTGTCATCATGAGGCTACTTAGGGCTGAGTTATATTTGTTTCGTAATATAGCTCAGAGTTGCATGACTTGATTCCATTAGAGGCCAATCTCGATGTTCTGGGAGGTGTCAGTTTCAGCAAAGGGTGCTATGTTGGTCAAGAGCTAATGGCTCGTACGCATTTCAAAGGTTTAGTAAGGAAAAGGATCATTCCATGCGCTATATACCCAGTCAGAGATCAATCCATGCAATCAGAAAAAGTTGAAGCAACTTTCACAAACATCGATGATAATGCAGCGACATCATTGAGAGAATATTTACTTACTACTCCAGTACCAACTGATCAGAACGCAGTCCAACGAGGCGTCAAGATTATCTGTACCGAAACATCAAAGCCGATTGGATCAATTATTACTACTGCACCCGGTTATGATATTATGACCTTACCCCGTTGCAATTTCTAAATTGTTTCTTACTTTAATAGGGATTCGAGCCGCACTTGCTATGATACGCTTAGAACATCTATCAATACATGGCACAAGAAATGCTCATATTGGCCAGTACACGACATCAGACGGCAAGTTCAACTTGGTTCCATATCAACCGGTTTGGTGGGAGCGACTGGATTCCTCAAGTGGAAAAATTATGATGACAAGCAATTGATTTCTTGAAACGTTTGTATTTTTTATCGTTGATCGCAACTGCTGATTCTGAGCATCTCTGTGTGAGTCATGCAAAGGCATGTGCAGTTGAATGATGAATTCTACTGACAAGGGACCGAAAAACTTTGACTTCCTGACTTCGCTTTGCTCTAAACGAATTCTCCTGTGTATACATACTAAGTACACCTTCTCCATTGCTGCTAGTTGGATGAGGTATAGGCACCGAGGCTAGATGTCTTCATCTCCAAATGTTAAGATGCATCACTGAAGTATGTTTGATGTTACTAACCACCTTGCTAGTCGAGTTTCAAGCGACACTTTGTGCTAGAGAAAGCAATGATTCACCCTTTGGCACATTTTCGTCAATTCAGTGAGCAACAAGCTGATGTGTAGATATGTTGCTTGTTGTGATTACCAAGTACGAAGCTGCGCTGAAGTGCGCATTTTCTTCGCTGCTTGACAGTCGACTCACGTATGCTTTTTCCGAAGGCCCAGTACTTTTAGTATTAAAGCACGTAGTAAAAAGAATGATAAGATTGTTCTCAGACCGTAAAGCTAGATATTAGATCACAAAACGAAAGACGTTTCGTCGTTATGAAGGTAGGCCAGGATATGTAACAATGCAGGTGATATTACATGTAGTATTCACAAAAGCAAGTGTTTAGAGAGAACTCATTGCTTGAAGAGAATCGGTCGATTAAAAAGCTGTAATGCCCTGCCCAGAGCCCTGATATCAATCTCAACGAAAACCTGTGTAAGAATCTCAAAGATGTCACCCAAAACCGCAACATGCCAAAAAGGTCGAAGCATTTAAGCGAAATCAAGCGAATCACGGGACGCTGCGTTTAGACAATCTGCCGAATCCCCTCTCAGCAAGTATTTTAATTCAGTCCGCACCTTTGGGGCCCCATTCTGAGAATTCGACGCGCAATCTAGATAATGGTGATTTTCTCATCGTTAACCTGATGCGCACTATTGCGCATGATGAAATACCTCACATAAAAGTATCCGTTCCAACTTTGCGGCGATAAATCCACCATCTTTACTCGACGTAAAAGAGGAATTTGGGTCACTACAACGGACGCATGAGGGGACGTTTTTCAGGGAGTCCCTTACCTTTTCCAGATACACAAACACAGCGAAACGCATGTTCGTTTCGGCTATCACGCAGGAAGACTTCGACGAACAATCTTGCCACACAATCTATTCTTGTGCAAAAGGAAGCAGATTATCAATACCTGTCGAAAAAATAGTTTTCGGGATCTACCAGGAAAACGTTATCTGACTTGTCGTTGGAGTTCAAGTGCCCTAGAAGATGACTTGACCTTTACCCGCTTGCACTTTGTTGATTAGACAAGCTGGCAGGCAAATGCCAAAACAGTAATGGAACGGGGGTCGCGATTGTCGGGAACTCAAATAGGACTGTCCGAACTCAGATGCAAGATCTTCTACCCCACGGAGGAGTGAGAGCTTCTTTGACTGGTAATGAGACGGTAATCGAATGCATGTTTCCATTTTGATATCTATGATTAGGTAGTCTGCGCTCCAAGCCACAGTCAATAAGGTACATCAGAACACCCGTAGAGTTCCTAAAAGTCCATTGGATTTATGGTTTTGTATTGCTGCATATATCATACACATGTATACAATCGGTACTTTGCATCTCGCTTACATACGGAGTCCAAATACATTGGCCAAAGTGCCATAGCCTTTGCGAATTGAAGTCCGTGGTATAAATAATTTTCATCTGCATATTTTACAATACATATCACAATACTTTGTAATTTGGCACTGATTGATCTGACCATCTTAGCTAAATATTGAATCATGGCACTTGTGACTGCTTACATTTCTTATACCAAGATTGCCATACATACTATTACGATTGCCATCTATGCTTGAGATGTGTCAGAGACCAATATCGAACATTGCACAAATAAAAAAGTCGAGGACAATTCCACCATTCGACTACTGATCGACCAGAGTTGGGATGACACCATCGTTTTGGCGTATTATGAGGTCAACGATGCGCATCTGTCTCTTGTCAAGCTCCATCATGCGTAAACTCGTTTGATAAATAGGCTCAACTTTGCTGACGGAAAGTGCACAGGATCACGTCCTGCGTAGAAGCATCAAAGGTGATAGTACGTAAATACTGTGGAGGAGTAGTGCGCACGCTAAAGATCAATCATATATCGACTCGAAAAGCAAGAGTAGGGTCACTTTTTATGTTAAATCGTAGCTGGGGACGTAAAGAAAGTGGTGAGGGTAAGTTCCCCTCGGCCCATGTCTTGAAGTCAGACTATGTGGTCTTACCGGGTTCTTCGCACTTACAAATTGTCATGATAGCTAACATGCTGACGACGATTACAAAGCATTTGCTGGATGACGAAAAAAACGAGCTTATACAACTAGCAACGGCCACTTTCGTAGAAAGATGTTCGCCGACTAGTAAAGGAAGCTCAGAAGATATATCGGATGTGTGGTAAGGACGAGCGAAATCGTCACCTTCAGAATCTAAGAGCACGTATCGGTGCCATAGACGACGAGATACCATCGCATCGCAGTAAGTAAACCTCGCTTCATCCCTAAGTTTCTCGCGGAGTACATCCAAAGCTTCTCCATGACGTCTTACAGGAAGATTTTGCATGCTGCCATTCGTGCGTTCTCGATAAACAATCTACTCAAACATGAAGGAGAGTAGATCATGGGCCCGGTCAGTATCATACGCAGCCGATGCATCACCTGACCTTATAGTGTACAGATCAAGTGTATTCCTATTTCGAAAGCGGAAGCAATAGGACACTTGTGTAAGAATGAGAAAGAACGAATCATACGTTCTCTAGGCTGGGGCAGCTGTTCGAAGAAGCGCCAACATGCAATAAGCTGGAAATTTTTTTTTTGGTTTGGGTTATAGCCTTTTTCTTCATGGTAGGTGCCACATGTATGATAACTATATCGTTAATGGCGGCATGGGCTCGGAGGAGACATTTTTCTACACACTTGGACGCAAACGGCCCAAAATTGCATTTCACATAGGCGAGATCGACATAGACGGTAGCAGTGCGTGACGGGAACTAGGGCAGTCTCGAGTATCAGCGCACGCGATTTTCCAGCGGGAATGCAACTTTATCGCTTTTACAGCCGTGAGGCAGAAAATAAATCCAAGTTTTAGGCAACAAGGAATGAGGAAGTAGACATGCTGATAAAAGAAATAAATCAAACGATCCCATTTGGGATGAGCTATCGAAAACAAGCAAAGAGAAATGCGGCTAGCAACCTAAAAATAAGTTTTACTGATGACACTTCTCGCGTTGCTGACTCGTCAGCCCTCGTAGCCCTTTGGGCTATATATAATGTGTGTCAGGTGATTACTCGGATTGCATTTGATATTAGGGAATTGCTATTTCCACCCACCACGTGACCTTTTGACCAATCAGATTACGGCGTTATTTTCTATCAACCATTTATTATTTCCACCCACCGCGTAACTTTCTGACCAATCAGACCACCCAAGTTTCTTACCATTTACACCCACCTTTTATGACAGGAGTACTTCATTCAAAAGTATTGACTGGTAGACCACCCCTGGATGCATATAAGCTTCCATGGACGGAATTACTCCAAGAGTACTGAAAATCGGCTATCCGTGTCGCATCCGTAAGAGATGAAATAGAATACCCTTTCAGTACAAAGAATTCTACTGGTAGAAAGCTTTCGCAAACCTGCACTCAATTGCACCAGCGGGTACTTCGGAATTCAGGCGATACATACAAATGGTATAGCGGTATAAAGATGCCAAGTCCACTGAAAACAGCTACGTGCAACATCTAGAAACGATAGCCAATCTTAAAACAGTACAAACGCAGGGCGTCTGTGCAAGTCACAAATGTATTTACGAGTTATTTTAATTTTTGCTCGTGTTAAAAGAAATAGGGCAAAAGGTCGCTGTCGTTATCAGTCCATTTCTCAGATTGAACGTACGTTCAATTTCCACATACCTTCTCGCAAGATGTTTATATAGACGACAGATGATGGCGATCCGTAAATGCGCACTTTACTGTTTGCAAACGACGCGGTACAACGAAAGCATGAGAAGACTGGCTGATCTAGAGTTGGGATCATATGAAGGTGTGCAACTATGAGCTCTGATACCTTTGATCGGCATGCAGGACTGTGAAACTGCAGCCATATTTTTAACAGCGGGGTGGAAATACCGCCGTAATCTGATTGGTCAAAAAGCTAATTGTGTGGTGGGTAAAAATAGTAGAAAGTTGATTAGGATAACGCCGTAATCTGATTAGTCAGAAAGTTATGTGGTGGGTGGAAATAGCAATTCCCTTGATATTATTGTCTTCGAATGCAGTGATAGTGCAGAATACGGTACCGATTGGGATAGCATTATGATGTCTATCCGAAAATGCAAAACGTTTTTCGGCGCGAGTGTAAATTGTACTCGGAACACTGGTGCATCAGATAGTAAATACTCGAAAAGGACGAATGAAAAAGTACCGGATACGCCACCAAAAACAGACTCCGCGTTGATCAGAATATTAGGCTCAGATTGGGCTGATCGCCGCGGTCAACCATTGTCGCCTGCAATGAAACTATACTGGGGAATCTTTACAATCGTCATAACTAGTGGATTATATACACATTGGAATGGACTCCCAGGTAGCATGTCGTTTGCATGTTGTATAGTTGAGAAGCCTCACTGATCCTTCAACTTGTTGGTTCGTAGAAACATATTTTCTACAGCTTGTTAGCACGTGGTGCAACGACAAAATGGGGCTATCAAAAGATAGTAACTTTACAACAGAAGTGTCTGATGATCATGCTCGTAAAGACTGAGAGCAAACGAAACTATTGGAGGCGATGTCATTTATGTGCTAATACGCTAAAAATTGCCAAAATTGAATTGTTTACCATTTCAGTCTGGAGCCAACCCTGTGCGATTCCAAAGCTATCAGTCCGAGCTGAATCACTTAATCGAGGACTAGCTGGAAAATTTTCCTTACACCATTGGTTGAAAATACTATCATTGATGCCTTGACATGCTTCGTTACGATGACTATTGTTCTCCAATGGGCTCAGCTTAACATTCGGTACGTCTTTATATCGATCAATCGAGCAAGCATTTGATGCATGTGCAGCTTCTCGAATATTCCTGTTTCTATAATTCTCAGCCGTACTGGGTCTCTGTGTTTTCACCTTCTACTAATTTCATTGTCAAAGTTGACTTGAGAAAAAACGATAATAATGCACGTGATATCTTGCAATTCTGAATTTCAAGCTCTTAATCATAGAGTACTTAATCGTCAAAACTAAGTCATGACATTTCATGGCGTTCGAAATGCAGGTCAACTAGTGGTAAGACTGATATCAAGCCTACTGCTTTCAAGCTTATATCATGACTCATTCTTGATGGAAAATTATGCAATTTGGAACTTTTGGCGATTGGTCGCTTTTTTGATCCCTTACTTTCAATAAACATTTCCAGTGTGCACCAGACACCTGGTACAAGTATCGGCGCGAGCAGATTCATATTAAGGATAACATGGAATATCGTTTCCTATTCTTCTTACATCTTCTGGATTGTACGGCTGTGGTACGTAGCACTGATATGATTTTTGATCGGCTGCATACTCTCCCTTAGCGTTCTCTCCCAGTAAATGTAAGATCGTACCCTATGAGTTGTGCACGTTTCTTCTTCGATAAGACATCCTTCACGATTATAGGCGATAACGTTGGGTCAAGCGATACAAAAGCGAGCACTCAGAGTCTCTCCGCCACTTACAGATACTTCTGTCAATTTGAATTCGTAAAGGGTGTATCTACTTTATTTCAATAATCTGCACTTTCATCTCCCTATCTTATCAGATCTGTAGAATTAGCTGCTCACGGGTCATATCTTGACCTTCACCATTGTAAAGGAAACTTGATTTTCTTAAACTATTGTCACATTACGGATATGAGTAGACATTGGTATGACCGATTAGCTTTCCTGGTGTTACGAGGGCAGCGATTATAGCAATTTATGGTGTAGATAACGAGTGCAGGTGAGGTCTAAGACGAGTTACACGCCAAAGACACCCATGTCCCTCATTTGATGACCCGCTTCCTTGCGCCTGATTTACAAGGTATACCCACACCTATTTGATTGGCTCGAACGCGACATGATGGCAGAGCTACAATATGATGAGCTGATTTGCGCGTATGTGGAGGGGAAAGGAATACATTCTCCGCCACGGTGAATGCGAATGAGTGTGTAGATGTATTGATAAAACGATAAAGGAGAAGGAGACGAGTATGCTGCAGATGTTTTGAAGTTGCAGCATTCCTTGCCAAGGAGGGTAATGCATGGCTGAACGAAAACGAGGTCAAATTGTTGGTGAATACCAATTGCCTTACGCATTTGAGTACCATGCGTAACACGATTGACGCCATTGGAATATGAGAGGGAGACGCGGGGTGCGAAATGAATGAGCACGAACTCTCCTCAGGAAACGGTCCACTTAACTTGTTAATGGTTGTTCAGGAAAGCACAAATCTTGGTGGAAACAACAGTCGAATGTAGTGCTAATGACTTGATTGAAGTATTTCGAGATAGTTCAGATGGCTGGCTGACAGAATTCCGTACGAAATCAAATAATATCGCTGTTTGCTTCAATTGCGTCAATACCATAGTTTAGCGAACAACCTCTGCGGTCAAGACACAATTCCCGAAAAAAAAATACTTACCGTTTACTCTTCCTTCTCTATATCCATGGATGGATCAAACGCCAACAGAAATTGTTCGTCGTGGAGGATACGGCTTCATGTGATCCATTTAGGTGGCTGTTACTGAAATGAATGCTTGAAAAGCTACGAAATAAAGATACGAAGGATTCCTTCATTGGGTTTAAGGCAAAATGATTTGCTCTGTCTTGGATTTTGTGTTTCTCGAGGCGTCTACCGGACGGTTTACGATTAGAGGATGATCATCCGTAACGAAGCGGCCAGGAGTTTGCATCTTATCGAACAAAGTATGTGTATTACGTGACAAAGAAGAAGAATGTGGTGCGGATTTGCAGCAGCTGCGTTTGGAACTAAAAAAAACATTCGTCTAGAGGTATGACTCAGTGCCTTACATATTCAATTATGTGCATCGGGCTACAATATTCCAGTTATGCGCTAGTTCGCTATTATGGGGATGACACGAGTGCACACTTTCAGATTGACTACCACAATCTAGAGGTGCTAATTCCAAATTTTACTTGGTCTACTCTACTTGTTCATGATGTTGTGCGCTTTAACACAGTCTTGCCCGATTCTGGTTGGAATAAATACAAGAACAATCAGCGATCTAATGGTGTCGTTGTGAAATTGAAGCACAATTCTGTCGACATACATTTTTCATTGAGAAGGGTTTGGTCAGCTGAAACGTTCAAGCGGGTTTTTCCTTGAGGCTCTCTACGTCCTTCACCGTGAGCCGATGATAATTTGACACATTCGCTGGTCAAATGTGATTTCACTGGCACAGCCATAAATCTGCAGCTCTTCCCAAGCGGAATCCATCTGAGGACTGCCGAGCACGCACCCGAAATATTATCGAATTGTTGCACTCATACAACTGCTACTGGCATTTGGTTAGTGGGTTACTTGATTGAGACAATTCGCCTGAGTTGATGCAGAAGGATCCGCCAGCATGACCAACAGCAGAAGTAGCATTTCATGATTTGGTGCAGCTTAAAAAAGAAGCTACTTCTACTGCACTTGGGATCACCTGTTGAATTAAATTTGCGACTCGCCCGCAAACAGAATCAACGAGACACGTCAAATTGAATGAAGAACAAAAGATAAAAGCTTGGATCTGCATGCATGTACACTTCTTCCCATAATATGGGGTGCCTATTTTCAACAGTTTGGTTGCGTTGTGGTGTTTCTCCAAGAAGTGATATTAAAGACTCTGGCGATAGTCGCGTACTGATGATGAATAATAGTACTGTGACAGAAATCATGGGACCGCAAACTGAGTTGGCCTATTATACATTCCGATCGAAAACTGTGTGGTCCGAAATCTTATAATTCTAAATGTGCAAGACACTTTATATCAATGATTAGCCAAGAAATCTTGAAAAGTCAAGTATTGCATCATTTTCATCTCTATGCTCAACATGGTGCACCAGTCATGGGAATGGACATCAAGTGGAACTTGAAAGCCTCCTGTACTCCGATCAGCAACTAGTCACATTTACGCTGTGCAGCAAATGTGATGACTAAATATGTACAATTGAGACCGCAGCTAAGAAAGAATAGGCATGTATTGCTGTCATCGGTCATCGATCAGACAACAAAACATGATTTCGGCCTATGATGCATCGTGGCTTCTACTAGGATGCTTGAAGTTGCTCATTTGAGCTTTCTATCTTTGATATCCGTCATCTCACACGAGTAGAAGACTAAAAGGCCGAAAAACAAATTCGAGAGGAATACAGAAGATGAGTGGAAGTGTCTCACATTGTTACATGTCAACAATCTTCGATACTGCTCATCATTTTTCTTTGTGCCACATTCCTATCATGTACTTTTTCAAGGATTTCATTACACTGTTTATCTGGTTCTTCAACAACCTTCCTTATCCTATCATGAGCCCCTGACCGTGTGAATATCACTTAAGTCTGACTTCAAACCTAGGGAGGCAGATATTTTCTAAGCTTATTACTTGGGTGGGCTCAAACCGCTGCCCACACTGCCGAGGATCGAACTAACGACCTCTGGCAAGGGTTCCGTGCGCTCAAGTGCTTAAACGACTGAGCTGGGTACGGACCCCCTATCATGTACTTGTGCGAATTGCTGCTGAGCTAAGAGAAAGCACCATTTGATTCTCCATGTGTGTTCGTTCCTCACACACATGGCGCCCACATTCAGCTCAAATACTCGAACTTGCGGGGGAGTGCAACTTTTGCTAAGCTCTCTTTTGCCCTGAGCATCGCCTTCACTCGACGTAGCCAGTGCTGCACACGCATTTCATTATGTATTCCATTTTCCCTCTAGGCACTCTCCAATGCCAGTATTTATCAGTTTGCTTGTAAAAAGGTAATGCTGTTTCGCGCGTCGTCTGTGAATATTTGACATCATGACTTCGTTCAGGTCCCTCTACATCGTATGGACTTTTCCTGCCTCTATACTGAAGAAGTGAGTCGATGAACGCAAACACCATCATTCAATACTGAAGATTTTCCAGCGCCAATAGAAAGGTGCCTATTTGGCCCCTCATACATTCCAAAAACCAAAGGTGGCTTCCAGAATTTAGGGATGCTTAAGGAGCTTTCTGCTGCCAGCACTACCTCCTCACACCACATGAATTAATTAGAAGCGTATTCATGCTAAATCACCAACGCTCTGGGAGACACGAAATTCAATTCTTCAAAGTGAGAGCCATTCATTAACGTTACCTCTAGTTGTGCTGCATATGATGAATGGAAGGGTTTTATAAGCTGTGTTTGAACGTGTGATTGGGCTTGGTGAGGAGCATATTACCTAAGTTTTGTTTGGTCTAGCGGGGCACTATGACGAGAATACAATGGTGAAAGACCCTGCTGAATGACTCCATGTTGTTTTCAGCATATCCGCTTTCAATAGTAGCCAGCTAAAACATACAACCGGTGGACTGCATATCAATCTCTCAGAAATGTGATAAAGGTCCAGTGCGCGAATTTCATGAGTGACACAGTTTCGGCTTCCCCGGTGAGATTGGATTGCGAAAGTGCCAAGGCTCCACCTGAATGGTGAGATAGGTAGAAATATCAAATTGGGATAAGAAGTAGTTGTTATATAAGAGGTTATTTCGTGAGCATTTCCGATGTTACGTTTTAGCGGCCGTACTGATACCTTCTGCGGCTCTCTTCAGAGAACAAGCTCTTCATAATGATATATAAATGGATAGCTGTTCGAAGAAGTCAAGACGGGCCAAATTTTGGGATCACTCGATTGCAGCGCGATCGGAAAAGGACATGTCCTAATGGGTCGGTGCTAGATGATGGCTATTAGACTTGCGCACGAAATGTGGAATGAACCACGGTAAGGAATGAAATCGTCATAGTTGGTGTTCGTTGATCAAGCAAGCGATGATTCTATCATTTCAAATAAAGTCAGTTTATACTGGCAAAGTCGAAATACTAGATTCATATCCTTCCACCATATCCTCGACAGAAGTTAAATTTGAATTCGATTCGACTGCTCCACACTAAGACTGAGTGCAGAATGTAATGCCGAATTGATCAATCTTAGACAATAGAATTTTATTAGCGCTTGCAGCATCCGAAAGGCTACACGACACCTCTTGTCAATCGTTAAAACTCAGTAATTGTCGTTTTCTAATCTATTGATCTCCGAGCTTACTTCATATCTATAACTCATATCGCTTCCTATTTGAACAATGTTTCGAAATTGGAAGATAGCTATTTGGATTGATACGTTTTCGAACAAGTCTTGAGAGATGTGATCGTTAAATACCTTGCTATTTATTTCTTCATTTTGCTTCGCACACTCGCTGGAGACAATCTTTGCTTTTTTTCGGCCGAATATAATTGTCGAATGGAAATTGTAGAGCAATCCAATATCTCTTTGCAAAGTCGTCCCGAAAACTAGCTCTCAGCATGCACGATGCGTTAATGTATTTGTCGGTAAAAAATTGCCCACTAATGCTTGCGTCACAAACTCTGTATCCCAATCGTAGAAAGTCTTGGAAATTTTTCGGAATTTAGAGGCATTTCCACAGTGAAAGCAGAAGCGTTAGCAAATTTTTGACACCATGCTTCCTAGATTCTTTGAACATAAAGAGTTTGATATAGCAACCAACCTATGGTAATACAACCACTAGAATTCGCTCACTTTGCTTCCAGAACCAAGCTCAGCATGGCTCAGCCTTACACGATGCCTCTGCCCGCAGCCTTGTACCAGAGAGTTATGTTTACAATAGCAATATGATATGTCTTAAAAAAACTGCGGGTATTTGTACGCCATCACCCAGGGCGATCAATCATAACAACCATGCAATCACTAAATTTAGCATGATGAATGAGGGTTGCCGCGTCACTATGAGCGATCGTTAATACATTCGATTGGGTGCAAAATCTCCATATGGAACAATGTTCCGCTAGAAGTGGAAGGTTATTTCAGGAAATCTATCTATCCTGTAAACATACTAATTTACCGGCGAGATTCATTCGATGCAATAGTGTTGAAAAGGTGCTGATACTCCAAATAATATCAAATCAATCGAAGGAGTTGCACAGTATAACGTACAATATAATTGTAGAGGATTTGAGGAAAATGGGATGCATGCAATGAAATTGGCCGCATGCATAAATTTACAAGTACGCGTATTCGTGAGACTAGTTTGATGTCTATTTGCAAGATATACCAAGTGCAGAATAACGTGTCGTTATCGATTTGAATTAGAGAATTCAGACGCTGGTACTAGTACAAGATGAACTGGATCTAAAATATAGGGCTGACAGGTAGCATTCCTGAGCTTGTTGTCAATTGTAATTAGCAAGACTTCGAATCCACCACGACTATTGCAGGAAAATAATAAGCCCGTTCAAAACCTAACAGCGGAGGGGTCCTACGTGCTAAGGAATTTTCCGACGACTTGAAGTCACGTACATTATACAGACATTGTTGACTTACAGCAGCATGTACGAATCATCTTCTTTGGTCAACGTAAGATTGCGAGGAAAAATTCTCCCTGAATGCACAAAAGTGGAATCGCTCGGGAATGGGACCTCCCAGGATTTACCGCTCCCAAACATGCAGCCAATTGCTCATTTATACAGACAAAAGTAATCAGTCAAGAAATGGGTATGTCATATGATTGAGACAGACCAGTCGCCAACTCACTACATGTTTAAATGTATTTATTTCTGGCGATGCATTCTCTTACAGCACCTCTCTCGCTGTGCTTAAAGTAGGTGGAAGGACTGCACCGATTTTAGACTAAAAATATGCTATAGTCTCAAGCTGATGCTCAATTTCCTGTTTTTTATTGATGAAACAGTATGCGGAGCTTTTTGATCCTCAACTCGTACGCATTTTCAATTGTGTGGGCAAGCCGCAAGCGCTAGCTCGATTTTGGAATACCGACTTTGAGCTTGTTGAGCCTTTATTACTATTCGACTATAGTTGGATGATTTATGCGTCTCTATGCTCACTAGGCTACAAGCTGGATAGAAAGTATGAAAGATGGCTCGAAAAGACAAGACGATTCCAGACATACAAAACATCGAGTTGTTCCTGTCAAAATCATTTTCCAGTCTGTAGCACAAACGATGATTGTGTAGACACAGGATTACAAAAGAGGTCCAAATAAATGAAATGTAACCTAATAGTAGAAGCAGAATTGTGGAAAGTCCCGTGACCCAGTTAGCCTATATTATTTTAGTCAGTTGAATCGATGCTCCCCAATAGCCGTTGTCGTGTGTACTCCCATAGCAAAATTGCCCCACTTACATGTACGTTCAACGATCGCACTAATCCAAACTGAGGGATTTCAACGCAGACATCCACGAGTCGAAGTATTTCCACTGGGATGCCGGCACCCTCGCTTCCCAAAATAATAACAACGTTATCAGGGAACCTAAACTCAGAACAGCATTGACTACGAGATGTCTGCTCCAAGGCGATAATCTGATATTTGTCGACCTCTTTCCACTGACGAATTGCGTGAATGAGTGCTTCTCCACATGGAATTTCTTCCATTCTGATCCATTTATGAGCGCTACTGCTCATGGACGCAAACGTAGCATCGTTGTTTAGAACGCGGAGATTAGATACGACAAGTTTTTCGGCACCAAATATCTCGCACGTACGTGCAAGTCCAGCTAAATTTGTAACTTTCTCGATGAGCGAAGCACACATAATGACACGATTGCCCTTTGGATAGCAGGAGTTCCCTGACATGGCAAATGACGGAAGGTGCTGAGAATCATTTACGCTAGTTACTGGAAGCGGAGGGTCAATTGTGAAAGTTTTACAGCGGCTGCTGACATCTATCTTTCGCTGAACGACTGATATACTCGCATCTACTGGGATGCTTTTCAGACTTGGTGCTTCGTGATTGTTGCGCTGGTTTAGATTGTCCAGGTCTTGTTTTATGCAATTTAATGCAGCAGGGTTTTCATGAAAAGATGAGTGCGTGTACTCGAGTTGAAACTGCGTGTATGTATGCTTGAGCGATTCTCTGATTTGGAATGTCCATGAGAATTGGTCCTCCTTCGGAAGTATATCATTCGATTCCACATGCCAATATGTAGATTCCAATAGACCCTGCACGGAGCATCTGTGTCCGGGTTGTATATTTGCAATCTGGAGGCTTTGGCGCCTAGACATTCTCATACATTCCTTATTTTCACTCAGAAATCGACATGTTTCTGTCAGAAAGCGCCATTCCAAAGGATGCATGCCACTCTTTCTCTGTTCGTTCTCATTGAGCGCAATGTAATGCGGTAAAAGTGTCCGTAAGAAGTACTGCGCAATTACGCGGACGTGACCATGAGACGCGTTCAGCCAGCAGAGAAATCCAGAAATTAATGTTTCGATTATCGGCATCGTCTGGATCGGATGTGGCGTAGATAAAGTCTCTGTGATGGTAAGAGTCTTCAGTGCCAGAACGGAATATTTTTCGATGTGAATATGAACAAAGTGGCCAAGTATCAATAACAGTGAAGTCATTTGCTGTGGTGGCTGATTGAAATTGAATAAAAGCGGTAATATGTGCTTTTGTAATGTATCGGGAAGAACTTGCAAGTCATTGGACCGCTCGAGTAGGCGCATTCCAAAGAGCTCATAATAGTGCCGGATAGCACTGAGTTTTGGTAGACAGAAGATGGAATTGTAAAACAAATCCTCCACTTTTTGAAGCAATGAGAGACTGCTGATATGCCGAGTCAGCACGCAAAGCGCTTGCCAAGCTCGGACTTCATAACCAAAGACATGACTATGGATCATTTGCGGTTTTTGCCAATCCGGATCATTGACATAATGCTGAAGTAGCATCAAAATTAGGCTATCCGTAATCTTGGGTGTCTCAGAAAGTTGTTCGAGCCATGTGAGTACGCGAAGTCGAACAAATTGATCGTGCGTCGGAGACTTGATTCCACTGATGTTCTTGGTAGAGCGGTTGATTTCTTTTGGTTCCCGATATAGTAAAAACTTGAGTATCATTGGCACGAACGAGGAGGCAACATCCAGATCCTGTTGCCATATGCGACAAAGCCGCGTAGCGAGATGGTAAATAACGTTTGGTCGATTGTTTTCTCCGTATTCGACTATAGTCGTGAACCACTTTGTAAACAGTTGCGGGTTGGCACAGTAAGATAAAGTATTTTCCAAAACGAAGAAAATAACAGCTTGAGTGAGCGCATCCGTCCTAGTTGAACAGTCCATGTATGTGTTCCAGACACTATTAATTATCGAGTCCGATGCGTCATGATCAGGTTCATCCTTGATGTAGCACGTGGAACAACATGTCAGTGTTTCTGTTATATGGAGAAGCGTTTCCGGTTGGGAGCCCATAGTTTCAAATGCTTCGACACAAGCCTTTGTAACCTGATGCTTCAGCTGGGTTGGAAGGTAGGGGCTACTTGTGACTATTGTATGTATTACCTGCCAGCGAGCAACTGTGAAAGCTGCCAAGGCTTTATTATAGCTCTTAAATGGTGTCATTTCCGCATCATTGGGTCCATTGTTCCCGCCGCTTGGTTCCATATGAATGTGACACAGACTTTGTAAAAATGGATGTGATGCATGGAAGAGAGGTATCATTTCAGCAACGTGCGGTTGCATCTTGCTCATTGTTGCAAGAAACTCCATGGCGATTGTCTGTAGCTCATAAATTTGCACCGTTTCTGACACACGCAGTTGAGTTCTAGGTGCAACCACCAAGACACTAAAACGCAAAGTCAGATTAGAGAGAAGACAAAATTCCACCAAGGATCCTCTAGCTTCCATCAGATGGATGGCCACCTGCGTTCCTACTCTCACCACATTATTCAGCCAATGGGTACTACAGTATTCATCAACCCAAAGTTTGCGAGATATGCCACATACGTGGTCCAACCACGCTTCAGCTAGTTCCATGGCGGTGCTGAATAACCATTCACATCCGCTGAATCGATCATCAATCTTTTGGTTGATTTGTTGATATATTCCAATTGGATCCACTGAAATTCTCAATGAAGTGTGGCATTGATCATGCACTTGATATTGTAATACTTCTTGCACTTCGTTTTCCCACGCTGCCAACAAGCTAAAATACAAACGGTGATCGTCGCTGTCTAATTTAGAAAGGTGTTGCCGTCTTCGAAAAAGAGGTTTATCAAGTTTGAAGATTGCTTTATTCGT
Source organism: Albugo candida (assembly GCA_905220665.1). Classification (NCBI taxonomy): domain Eukaryota; phylum Oomycota; class Peronosporomycetes; order Albuginales; family Albuginaceae; genus Albugo; species Albugo candida. The sequence continues at coordinate 122,441 of CAJNAR010000184.1, forward strand.
CTCATCGTGGTATTTTGTGGCCGTGAAAAGCATGAGCCGAGCAAGTTGCTTTGGCAAAAAGCCTCCCTCGGGATGGTCACTGTGTACGAAGTCCTCGATAGCCTTTATGATAGCTTCCGTAAACCATTCTGCGTTCTCTTTGTTCAAATGCAACCAGTCATATAGGTGCAGATAGCACGCACCATGCTGCTCATCGCCGGTACCTATAAGATCAATCATGGGGAACAAAACAAGAATTTTGGAAAGATGCAATAGAGCGTGCTCATCGGGCGGCTGTGTTAGTCCCTCAGTCATAGCTGCTTGAACCGCGAGAAGAGACTGATGCTGAACGTCCACTGAATAAGACGGTAAAATATAAATTTCTAGCATGAAGCGTAGGGTATCGAGCGCCTTTGTGTCCAATAGCTCTGACGAGATTGCTTGATGGTCGTGGTACTTCATCACGATTTGCAAATCATTGCTTTGGAAGACCCGCAGCATCGCTAGTAAGGCGTCTTGTGAATGACGTTTGCGTGTGTCGGAGAAAATGGCTTCGTGTACATAAAACACATACTTTCGTAAGATGTTCGTATGCTTCTCTGATGAGATATTTTGCCAATAATAAGCTGACAACCATTTCGCTAGAAACTCCGTTATAGTCTCAAGCAAGTGTGTACTTTTAGATGAGTTGGTTTTGTACAAAAGGGGATCGTTAGTCGCTGGCAAAAAGGTTGTCATGACAAATAAGTGAAAATCAATATCAATAGCCAACATAGCTCTTGTGTTCTCCGGTGCTGTTTGTCCGCTTCGGATGTCTTGAATTACTATTTCCATAGCTTTTAAACATGTCTCCATGAAGCCGCCCAGCAGTTTTCGTCGTAGTATTGGATTCTTGTGATCAAATATCTGACTGAACAAACTTTGGAGCCATTTGAAAGAAAGTGGTACTGGCCAGAATTGTCCAGATGTTATTTCTAGCTTTTCTGTTTGCAGACAACAATATAAGAGTTCCTGAATCTGAGGCCACACCTGTTCAACAAGATGCTGTTCCTGCTGGAATTGGATCACCTGAGACGCTGCTAAAAAGACACTCCATTTCTTCAGTAGTTTATCAGGTGGTTTATTAAAAGAATCAACAGATAGAACCCCAGAGTAGCTAGCAAATGCAATCTGAAGTACACCGAGGCTGTATTTTTGCGTAAGACTTTCAGAAGACCTCATTCCATAACAAATGAGATTTTGTATCTTTTCATTACTCATCAAGATTGGTTGGTGCGAAATCACGTTCCATACAAAATTCAGAAGCATTCGGGAATAAGCACTCGACTCATTCATCAATTCAGTGGAAGCCTGAGAATATTCGTATCGATTCAGCATTGAATGAAAAAAATCAAGCACAGCATTTACTTCTTCCTTGTTTCCTTGTAGCCACTTTTCAAAGATGCAAGTGATCATCGAGTGTAGAAATCCTTCATTCAAAGGAAGACTTTGTGCTGCCGACGATGCAAGATCTAAAATGCAATGTCTAACTTGCACTACTAGAGTCTCATTATGAGATTTAGCATCGAGAAATTGATACAATTGCAGTAAAACTTTGCAAAAGAGTTGATCTTGTATGTTGTTGTGGTCACGCACTTGCTGAATGTAGTGGCTTGCCTGGTCGATCATCCTGTCTATGCTCATCCTAACAAGTGATTGGTCAAGGCTGGCATAAGCGAGTACTTTTTCAAGTATATTGAGTAGGATCAAATGATATTTTTGATAGCCTTGAATTTGTAGCATCGATGTGCAAATAAACGGAAGGAGCAGAATTATCCACTTTGATTGTTCTGTAGGATTTACCGCAATGATTAAGTCGCGCTCTTGTTCGATTGCCTGATGGACGCACTCCTCAAGTACGCTCAAGTGTATCAATAGTTGTTGATCGTTTAGGCCAGATCCTGCCTGATTGTTATCGAGCAATATAGAATCGAATGTTTGTAGGTATGTGTGTATATCGGATATGGAAAATATAGAGACTGAACCGATAGCTATGTATCGATATTGATTGATCAGCTTATCGAGATCATCGTCCTTTGATAACGGTGTGCGGTGCTGAAGCCGGCAGTACAAGTGATCGAGATGACGTGCAATACCAGTCATTGTGCCAAATGCTATTGCTGTGATTGGATTATCAAATGATACAGGACCTGTTATTGGGCATCAATTTATCAGCATCAACTCCATGAGAAAATAAAGATATGCAGCCCGGTGGTTCATAAGCTTAAATACGTGACTGCGTCATCTGACAAGCCCTTGGCTAGCAGAGGGGCTATCGGCTCCGCAAGTCTTGCTAGATAGGCTTGTGGAGAGAATGGTAAAAATGAGAATAATATTGAAAGGTAGTAAGATCTAACGTGCTTAAACTAACGGCTTCATATAACCTCCAACTGCCCTGTCCACAGATGTCGTTGCCTTAACTGTCCATCCATCAGATAACCCATGCATCTTATCATTATGCGGCATGTCATACTCCCTCCATGAAGCCACGAAGCACGGGGCTTTAGCACGGAAAGATGCGGCGAAAACTGACTTGATCAGTCGATACGCCCTTGTCGATCGTCGCCGTCTTATTTGTGTGGACTGTCTGGATAGCAAAAGGTCCATTGGAAGCTGCACGGGTTTTGGCTCGAAATGTTCAGGAACACGGAGCATAACGTGATCACCGGGTTTGTAAAAGTGTCCCGACCGATTGCTATTCCCACGATCGTTGTCGAAGATTATCGTTTCGAAGCAACATTTGGAGAGATAGCTCCACTTGCCTGGTATAGCTGCCGGGTCATCATGTCTTGTCCAAATAATACTTGACCTGGCGATGCATTTAAAATGCTATGGAACTGGCATGAACAGCAAATGCAGCATACTAAATAGCCATTTTCCAGTCGACACCTGCTACGAGGGTGTCGACTGAGTGATTCCTTTCACATATAGAGTTCGCTTGGGGGTTCTTCGATGTGATCGGCTTAGCTTTGATGCAATAACGGATCAGAAGTTCCTGAAATTCGGCACCTGTAAACACTGTCCCTAGATCAAGAGGGTATCGACACAACCATTCCCGATCAAAGCTCTCGGCAGTGGTGAGCGCCAGCTTGTTTTTTTGGAACACCAACTTCAAGCCACCGTGTAGCCTGATCAATCATGGTGATCCCGTCGCTTCCGTCTTCATAGGGCCCAATTAGATCGACATGGACCACATCAAATGGATTCACGCTCTTTATAGTTTTGGGTGGTAAAATGCCATAATCTTATTTTCCACCATGAACTTGGCACGCTTGCAAACCAAACGCGTCTTGAGTAATTGCGCAATTGAAGATTCCATGATTGGCCAGTACAGGATCAGGCGCATGGTCGTAGAGTCTCTCAATGACTGGATGCCCAAGATTCTCATGGTACCAGTGCACTAAGTCATCGCGGAGCGTGAGTCGGACAATTACACGATCCTGATAGGTTACCAAGGTCCACCCAAATAAAAGGTAATAGCTGATAGTCGGGGTTATTGGAGCCCGAAAGACATGAAGACTTAAGACATTGGGTCTTCGTCTTGATGTTGCCGAAGTACCGGACCATGCATGACACAGTGAGGCTCTTCCTCGATTGAGCAGATCTCATCCATAAGCGGCACATCATCTTCTTCCATGGTCTGGAACCGCGTTCGCGAGAAGGCGTCTACTTTAACATTTTCCCTCCCTTGATATAGTGCATCGTCAAGTTGTACTCGGAAAGAAGCAATTTCCAGCGCTTTACCCGCATGTTTGTTTCCGTGGGTTAAATAGGGTTTTTATGATCCGTATGGACCACAACCGGAAACTCGAGGAGCATTGTCCGGTACTCACGGAAAATCTCAGCAATCGATAGCAGCTCCAGTTCCATTTTTGTATAGTTTCGCTGGTGGTTGCTGAGTGCCCGAGAGTAACACGCTAAGATCTTGAGCTCTTGCATAATAATGCCCCAAACTTGTGCTCTACTTGCGTTCTGCATACACTCGGGATAGCTTATTGAAGTCGGGAAAGGAGAGAAGTACTTCCTCTGCAAATGCTTTTTGTATATCCCGTAACGCCGTAGTGTCCGTAGGAATCCACGTTAAGGGAATTTTTGTGCTTGCAAGACTTGGCGAGGCTGGCATAATGATGTCTTGTTTGGTCTTGTTTGACACCATGTCCCTATAGTGATTGATCATGCCCATAAATCCCCGATGGCTCTATTTTGTTTCGCGGGATCGCAATCTATTGTATCGCTTGAATCTTTTTTGATTGCGGCTTGATCTCTTCCGCGGTCAGCGTGTAGCCGAGATAATCTAATTCCGATCAAAGAATATGGCATCTCTTTTCGTTCAAGGTGACATCATATTTGTCCAGCTACTTAAACACCACTCGAAGATGCTCGAGGTGGTAAAATCCGTCGCTCGAAAACACCAAGAGATCATCTAGGTACACAACAACGAAGTCCAGATCACTAATAATCTTCTCCATGCATGCTTATGATCACCAGACGCGGTAGAAATTCCCATGGGAAGACGCTTGTATTGGTACTTTCCAAAAAGAAGGCAGATGGTAGTAAGCGGTCTGCTTTGCTTAGCCAACTGTATACAGTAGTAGCCCATGTTGGCATTCAAAGTCGTTAAGCACTTTGTTGTCGACAGACATAGCAGGATCTCGCGTATTCGGGGAACAAAATATGGACTGCGGAGTAGCCAGCGATAGAGTACTCTATAATCAATCACCTGGCGAAGAGAACCGTTAGTCTTTGTCAAGAAAAACGCCGCACAGGCCATTTCTCAATCATATATCTGTTTCAATACGTCGAGTTGTGTCCGACACTGGATCTCTACTCTTGCTGCGTTATCTTGGCTGCGGAAAATTAGATATGGCCTGACATGAACTGGTTTATACTCTGGTGATAGTGGTAAGATGTAATAATCAAACCTCATACGTCCCAGATGACGATCATACAAATGACGATTCTTCTCTAGCAGCTCCATGTAGCTCATGGTTAACTCGGCAGTCAGATGATTCAGCAACAATTCCTTTGGATCGACAGCCGAATCCGCAAGCTCTTTATATTCTTCTACATATTCCGTGTCGAGCATGTCTGACTTGGTACCATCAAATCACCTGTATTGATTTGAAGACAATGTTCGTCCCATTGAACTGTCTGATTACTAAAGTTGATCGTAATGCCAAGTGCACGAAGAAAATCTCTACCAATGACCATAGCATCCTTGCTGTCTTCAATCACTTGAAAGCGGTGCATTATAACTGAATCAGTCTTTACCTTCAGCGAAACCGGGCGACGATGATCCAACTACTCTTCACAATGTGGCCCATGGTTTCAAACACCGTCGTTACTTGCGGGACCACTTTGTATCCATGTTTGGTACTTGCAAGCACAAATGACTTGTTGACGATACTTCCTGAAGCACCAGTGCCCAACAGAGCTGCGAAAGTTTCTTTGTCATGACGAATTTGCGCGGTAGTGCGCAACGGAGCTGTTGGGACAATAGGCATTTTCCGGACTACTAGACCAATGAGCTTGCACTAGTTTCCACTGCTCATATCGTCCTCCTTAAATACAGTCAGGTACGTCTCTTGATCACTTTCGACTTCCAGCTACTTGTGCTCCTCAGTTTTTTCTTCTTGAGAGCGAAGCAATGAATTGTATTGTGCGATCTTGTTTTGTGATGAGAGAACCCCTTTTCGCCATCATCCGGCCTTGGATTTGGTCTTGTTACTTCCTTCTTTCTCTTCTACTGTTGTCCACTCTTGTGAACACTGCTGTCTTCGCTGCGACCGTATGTATCCTCGCGGCCTCGGTAAGGTCCACGCTCTTCTCGTGCATCGGGGAACTTGTGCAGTCACTGTTTTTTGCAAGAAATAAAGTATCATTTCATTGAATGTATCGTGTGCTATACCCGCAGCTGCAAGTTTGTCTTGCCGTGCCATCGACATCCCACGCTTGAAGTATCGGCGCATCTGCACATCTGAAATTGCCTCGGTATTTTTCAGGGAGCTCGGCAAAAACACGAACATTCTCGCGCAGACACTTGGAGAACATGAGCATACTTCCATCCCGTCACTTGATCATGTTTCATAGCTCGTGGTCCATATTTTCGCAGAACCCGTCTGGCCCAGAAAGCCGTCCCTCGGCTGTATTGAAATGGTCAAATGACCATTTTCAGATCTCGCTTGGGCCATCAGCAGGTGCACATCATGAGCAGGGCCCCCCTCAATAAGCGCAATCAAGTTGAGGCTCTTCTGTTCTTCGTTCCAGCACTTCTTCTTGAAGAGGACCTGGAATTCGCAACTCCACCTCAGAAAGCTGCGCGGACTGTCACCCTTGAATTTTCGCATCTTAACTTGTAGTCTATCCGCTAGGATGCAATCTTTAGCTGGTGAAACAATCACCGTATAAGTGACGAAGTTTTCATCGTCGTGTCGACCCATGCTGGATGGGTCTTGATTCTCTTCTGTCCGATTCGGATTGGATTATTCAAAATGACAAGCCTTTGGCTAGCAGAGGGATCATCGGCTTCGCAAGCTTGTGAAGAGAATAATAAAAGTGAGAATAATATTAGAAGGTAGTAAAGCCTAACGTTCTTGAACTAACGGCTTTATACAGCCTCCAACTATCATTTTCACAGCTGTCGTTACCTTAACTGTCCATCCATCAGATACCTCATGCATCATGTCATGTGCAGCATGTCACATCCGTAAGTACTATCCGAATTTGCGTTCCACTTTTTCATAGTAGCCCGAAACTACCATTTGAGATGAGGCATAGGATCTGATAATTGTGTGGCTTTCGTAATGAGAGAAAAAAGCACGTAATCTTGGTGTCGCTACGATCTTTCCTGTTCGGTATGTGTGCGATGTCATCGACCCGAACGAGCAACTTGGTCATTGGACGCCTATCATAGCCACAGAGAAGGTGCTCAACGTACTGCACATATATAGAGCAAGTAAGCTACAAAGGGTACGCCCCAGCTCAGTAGAGTATAACTAAATTAGACTAACTGAATCTACTAGTTGCCTGGGCTATCTTAAATAATAAATTTAGGGAGTCGGTATACCCACGACCCCTGTTTTCAATGGGAACCGGCATCGCCACACCCCCTAATTTTCAAACTCGCTATGCAATATATACATTGCTATTAATAACTACGCTATCGTGAGTACTCTATCCTCACTATGCCACTTGCTCCACCCCCCAAATCCACATATGAGACCTATGAGAAAGCAGAAGACAGGTAGTACAAACCTGGTGTGGCGGTACCGGTTCCCACTTGATTAAGGGGTATGGTGATACCGGTTCCCATTCAATTTAAGGTGTGTGGCTATATTCACTCCTTTGCAAGTCACGTGACACATTATTATACATTCAAAATATAGGCCAGTGGTGTTTCCGCCTTCATTTGCTTCAATATGCTGCACATACTCACTCTCTCGAAGATCATCAAAAAGAGGTTTAGCGGAGCTCTCCCCGCGAGTTGGTTGCTTCGAAAGTTGATCGTGCGCTGTACAAAGTGCGCAGGTTTGCGAAGGTGTTCTTTTCGGTCATCCCTTGCGTTGACAAGATTGCAGTCGATTTGATTCCCGCATTCGTCATTTTCTTCACTTCTTCTTCCTGTTCTTCGGTCAGCTTTCTATGGGTCGAAATGTCCGGAGGATGAAGAGAACGTCTGTGATTGTGCTCGCTGTGTATCATCTTCAACTTCTATTTCCCGTAATATTTTGAAATGTTTCGTAGAGAGGAGAAAAGGGCAGTCAATGAGCCGATATGTTGTCTGTCGCTTCCGTTCTGATACTTAAGACAGGTGCACGCCACCACGTTCACATTTCAAGTACGCATTTTTTCCGGTAATCGAACACTTGATAGTCACTGCATTTTCGTGGCCAAGGACCCATTTCTGTCTTTGGAAAGCAATATTTCACGGCTACCATATTGGACCTATTGAAGAGGGATCATGCCTGGAGCGTTCTTCGCGTCAGAGGATCAAAAAGGCCTGGCATTTGCTGCGCGTCAGCCGTTCTGTTATTGCGTGAATGGCAGCATCTTCCCATAACATTGTCGTTCGGCGGAAGCAAAGCCTCTGTCGAAGACAAGTATGTTGCATCCGTTGTACCTGAGAAAAAGAAGGTATGGGTGGCGTCAGCTACCATTTGCTTCCGTTCTAGCATGACTGTCTTGCTAGAATGAGCGCCCTCTTTACAGTACCATTCTGACGATGCATAGTCCAAGAGGTGGAAGGTAAGTCCCGGAGAGGGTAAAAGGTTATTTTTCAGAATTGAAAAGAGGAGAATAAGTCGGTCGCCTCTGTTGAATCTGAAGAGTAATCACGTAGACGTGACCAGAAGCTTTGGTCACGTGGTTTAAAAGGTAGTGAATCTAACCGAAAAGGGAGTGAGTATCAATTCCTTAAATTCATGGGTGTGACTATTGCCATACGCGTTTTCACTATTGCCACAGACAAAACACTCCTGATTGGCTAATTTCTGGAACATTAGTATGATTGGTCGATACCGTTGCTATATTACTGCTACAACGTAAGATATAGGGAGGTGCTCACCGGACCCCCCCCACCTCCTCACATACGTTTTATATATTTCAATCACCTCCCCCCTTATTTAAATTAAGGAATAGGTCACATATTATTTGGGGACATCCTGAACAGGAAACCCCGTACCCTACACAGCACATATGTGCTACATGATCACGGCCTCTTCTCCACCTCAACGTCATCCTGTTGGAACATGGTCTATTTGTGGCCCACGCGACATTGAAATAGTTCAACCACGGGCGACCGTCCTTCGCTATGATGTCATTGAACGACCGTGCTGTTTGAAATAGTGCGCGATGTTGTAAGTCAACAGCATTCATGCATGCGGGTTTGTCTCAAGATCCCTTTGATACTTTCTAACTGACATCTGCCGTTTTACAGACTCATCGCATAATACTGACAATTACCAATAGCGAAAAGAAAAAGCACAATTGCAAGAAAAGGGCGTTGAGATAAGCCACAATGATTCGTGTATGATTTCTTCTTACCGGGTTTTTTTAGGCTATTGGAACTGATAGCGATTCCGCCCACGATGTCCCGCTTGCCCAAGAATTGCGCATGGAGATGCTGGCTCGGCTGGGAGTCTTAATATGAAATTGAGTAGATAGGTAAAGCAGGTGGGAATTAGGAGTGTACAGCTATGCAGAATTTTATCCGTCGCTCTTAATTTTATGATAACCTTTCCCATTTATTACTCACCCTTTCAAACCAATCAGTAAATCAATAACAGATTCAGCAGCCATAGCATTTTATTTTTCAAATTATACGTCGATCGGAATTCTTGTCAACGCATTTCCCTTTACTAAAACTGAAACGCCGAAATCAACATATCAGCAAACCAAAACATGACTACGTATTGACTCATATTTAATTATGAGGGCGGGTGTTCATTAAAAATAAATAAAACAGATGTGAGAAAGGGGTGGTGTCCGGTTAGCAAAGGGGGTTTCTGGTTAGCAGCTCCCAAGATATATTTTAGAACTTCTCCATTATATAAAAGGGGAATTGTTATATTCACTTCCTTTTAAGCCACGTGAGACGCATTATCATACATTCAATTATTTGCCACTGCACATTTAACTCTAAAAGAAGGGTTTAGAAGAGGACGGGTTTTATTGGAGGTTCAAAATGGATTCTAAAATTTCCCTTCGGATATCTAAGGGATTTGGGGCATGCCCTCTAATTGCTCGGCCCTGAGCTGCTTTCTTAGCAAAAAAAGCAAGCGAATGCGCCACATTGGTTGCCATCATTTTGCTTGCCGCAATCTGCTACTTTGGCGTACAACTTGTGCGATTCTCCGCCAGCCAGACCGTTTTCAGGAATATTGTCACACATCCAAGGTCGTGTTTCTCAAAATTCACTGGCAAGAAAGAATCTACCAGGAGCAAATGCTTGTCGGAACATCACAATTGTAAACGGAATGTACCCGTTTCAGCGCACATTCCGTTTGCCATTCTTACTCACAAAGGTCACACGGGCTGGTGGATGGCCACGGAGGGATTCAAGAAAGATACTTTCTCCCCTTTTGGATGCTGTTCTAAACGTTGTCGGATGGTGGGGGCGTATCACGACCTGGTCGGACGTAGGTGTGTACCTCCGGAGGTATGAGACAACTGTCTGGTCCTTCGACCAGGCTGTTGTAAACTCTAACGGACATATCTTTTGGTCACGTGGCTCAGACGGGAGTGAATCTAACCGAACAGGGAGTGAATAAAACAATTCCCTATATAAAGTCAAAATTAATAGAATAATACAGGCGCTGCATACGCTCACGTGAATATATTATCGTTTCTTATTCGTACAAGATATTCAAATAATCGTAATAAAAATTTCCAAAAGGTATTTTATTTGATTTAAGATAGTCCAGACATCACGCAAAAGATGCTTCACGACGAAGCGCCATCATAAATTTGGTCCCCAATTGATATTAGTAAGCTTTATCCACTTCAGTGTTCAAATTTCGCATTTGGGAAATTCTTGTAGAGAACAGACTGGGAAATTCCGCGTTCTTGAAATCAATCTTCATGATGTTAACAGATGCATTACCACGAATTCTTCATTCTGTCCCAGCGCACCAACTTCTTATTCCGTCGTCGTGCTATATGAATGGTTGAAGAAACTACACACGACAATTGCGCAAGTTTCTCGACTCTCTGAAAAATCTGGATGATCGCCTTTCTCGATGCGCATGTGGCGATTCGATCCAATTTCTGACGATTTTCCGCGGATGTTTATTTACTTCTTGACCTTTTCTGTAAGAGAACGACATGTAAATAGATCATGCCTTTTAGGTGGAGTGGCAACAAGTGGGCTTTTTTGGAAAGAATTTAGAAACGTGCTGCCAGATTCAACTAAGCAACTAGTAGTCATGCAGCAATAATGCAAAACTTCGGAAGAAGTCCCAGTGGCTTTTTCTGAAGAAGACCCGGATGTATAGTGCAGAGATTAATAAGACGGCTATGGTCTTCTTTTAATCCAAGACAGAGTATTTATTTAACAGTAAGTTTAGTTTGTGTATCACACTTCTGATATAGAACATTGCATTGTGTTGCTCTTTCATAATATTTTTTACGCTGCAGCAGTACTATAACCACCATACTGATCAGTCATATTGATTTTACACAAATTAGTCAATCCTGGGTGTTTTGTCTGTCTCAATAGTGCCACCTAAATTTAGGGAATTGCTGCGGACACCCGAAATTTTTGCTACGGGCACACCCCTAAAAATATCCATCCACCACTTAGTCCACCACTCCTGCTGCCATGTTCTCAGCTGCTAGAACCTCCAATCCTCAAGTTACTACCTAGCCCACTCCCCAGTCCACTCTGTTCATTCCGCCACCTTATGCACCGCTCTCGCTCCTTCTGCTCTCCACGCAACCTGTTCCAATATTTTACTTGCAAATACTGCACCTCTAGATTTGGTGAAAAACACATCCTTTAATTCTCGAATCACTATTGATGAGCCAGTACAACGACATGCACTATCCAATGGGTTCGTCATAACCATAGCCCGTTTATTGATGACGTTCGCTCGGAGCACAACCATGATATTACTGTTGACCTCAGTGGCCATCCAGGTGCCAGAAAATTTTCATTGCTGCATCTGCAAGAAGTAGCTGTAATGTCAATGGGCAACTGCCGAACAAGAGGAATTGCAACTGTTTTGAGGCGGATGCCGGCTGAGGGTCCTCATGTTGCGATCATAACAAATGACATCAGCAACCAAGAAGTTTCTATTTGAAGCAGTATCTTGCAGGCCGCACATCTTTAGAAGCCTTGATGGATGAGCTAGGTTCTGGGGCGAAATGGCACCACAGGTCTAAACTAGACCAACCAGATCATATAAGCCATCTCTATGTCAGTCACGTTGCATCAAAAGAACTGGTCAATAAACACCATCCTGTGTTTGTGATTGACTGCACATATAAAACGAAACGGTATGCCATGCCACTACTTCATATTGTTTGGGATGATCCCACTGAACCAGTATTTTTCCGCTGCCATAGTCTTTGTATCAGGTGAATTGGTTGGTGACTACACATGGGCGCTTAATTAATTCAAGAATACAACGTATCATCAAGATAACTGCCTGCCTAGTAACTAACTGAGAAGTGGCAGTGATAAATGCCATGGAACTTGTTTTTTGGGTTCCTCACTTGCTTTGTGTTTGGCATATCAATAAGCATATTTTGGCAAACTGCAAAAGAGAATTTCCATCCGAGGATGCTTGGAATGAATTCATTACCAATTGAGAGCCTATTGTCACTGCCATACACTCAACCAAAACCAAGGATATGTGGGATACTTCTAAAAACCAATCTGAGGAATCCCATGCAAAGTGTATCACGACTCCGCGTGAAGTTTTGCTACCTTGGAGAGAACACTTCATAGAGGCATGGAATCGAAATTATTTTCATGTCGAACAGACCACCTGCTCTCGAGCTGAGGATGCACATTCATTCCTAAGAAAAATGAACTCTCGCCGAGACGTGAAATTCAACAGGTGGTACGTCAAATTAACATTTCTATCCAACACCAATTTGATGAGATCCGAGCTGTTGAGGCAACAGACCAGCTAAGGATACCCTTCTTCAGCTTCTTGGGTATGTGGTGTACAGCTTCGCCATCGAAAAAGTATGATATTTGTTTTGCAATAGGTCACAAAATGATAAAGTCTCACATCTGTGCCCTTCATCCATTTCTCTAGATGTACACCCAATTGGAGGCAATAAAAGCATTACAGAAAGCTGGAAAATCACTCCCCAAGATTTGCCTCTGCGCAGAACCTGTGACATTTGGCTTGCCTCGCAAACATTCTATGCAAGCAAGACTACATGCCTACGATTCTATGACCATAGAAGACTGCATTCATTTCGGATCTTGGTGAAAAGAAGTCCGCAGAATTCTGTGCAAAGAGATTCCAATAGCTGGGAGGAGACACTACGAGCTCCATGAGGTGTATAAACGTTCTGCTCTCCATGAACAAGCTCGTTTGCACTCAACGATTAAAATATATTGTGGCTGAGAAGGACAATCTCCCACCACATTCCGTCAAAATGCGTGGGTGACCTGCACAAAAGCAGTTTATAAAATCAAACAAGCGTGATCCATCCATGTGAAAAGTTGCGACATGTATGTAGGACATCAGCTTGGAATGGTATTGTTCGATTCATCTACTTACTTTCTCTGTTGTTATTACAGAATGAAACAAGCAATCCAGATAATGATAAAAGTGTTGAGGAGAAGAACATGGATTTGGCAGCAGAACTGAGTCATTTCAATCAAAAGATTTTAGTTGTCAAGCCGGTAGTTGAATTAAGGATTATAATTTCACATTATGTTAATAATTTCCTGCTGTTTTCTTTCATGCCAAAGGGGACGATATTGTTGAGAAGAACTGAGATCTACGCGAAGCTATACAACCATTTCTTGACGAGAATATGTGGCTAAATGATCAGACAAGGGTTTCATTATTGCGTACCCACACGGCTGAACCAGTTGCACAAAGCAAGTGGATGGTAATACCTTTGGCATTTCTACATCTCACAACGTTTGTGAAGCTGCGCAATGGAGGGATATTGGTGGTGGTGCACCGCCAGCTCATGTGTTTCGAGCCAATTAGCTGTGTAAACTGCAGGTTTCACAGAAAGCTCAGTTAGAACTAGCAAAAAGAGCGCAAATCAATAGAAGTCAATCGTGGCTGGATTGTTTCTTCTCTGAAATACCTGCCTACTAGGCTACTTCTACTTTGCTTGAAATAATATAGCTTTTTTTATGGTTGTTACTTCCACCAGCTAGAAGTGGACTTAAGAGCAGCGGACATGGCGGTACGAAACAAGGGGGTATGTTTGTAATTTCTATTTTAGGTGTGTGTCCGCAGCAATATCCTAAATTCAAATACAAAAAGAGAATATGGAGATTTATACCACTATTTTAAAAAGTATGGTTTATATACCGGACGTTATACATATATCGTTTTTATACCAACACTTGAAAAAATATGGTTTATATATATACCAAACGTTGAAAATATGTTTTATATACCAAAAGTGGAGAAAATATGGTTTATTTACCACACGAGCGAAATTGAAAAAAAAGAGATATACACCAAAAAGTCTGAAGTTTACACATTCTTGAGTTACAAATCGTTGAAATATTCACATCTGGCGACTATGACGACTACTGGGAACGACGGCTATGTTGGTGAGGCAGAAGACTCAAGTTACGGCTGTTTGCCACGGAGTGGGCAGACGAGCCTTCATATTTTTACTCACGAGACGATACCAGTCGCGAAAACATATTAAGTTCGATCATTGAATACAGCGAAAAAGTTGGACGAGCGTTTCGTGTCATATCGAGGGACCGTAGACTCTACAAGTTGTTATGTGTCGATCCAAATTGCAGCTTCGCAGTCACTTTTGCGTATGGTAGGGGACTTGAGCCGCCTCATACGTTCGTGGCGCACTAATGCGACGCTACGAGGGTTGACTTGGCTTCATGCAAAGCGAGTCGTGGAAACAAGTCTTCATACGTCGCGTTGATCGACTCGGCTTTCCAGTTCATCGTTCATAAGGGTCGTGACGCCGGTCCAGCTGAGATGCAGAAGAAGCTGATGGCTGATGGGCGTTGATTGACGTACCAGACTTGTGTAGACGCCTGCATTCGCTTCAAATCGCAACTCTTCGATGAAGATCGCACGCAACACCAGTTTATCTTTTCATACGTATACGAAATGAACAAGCGCGGAAACAAGGAAAATAAGACGTTTGGGGGAGGACAAAATGTTTCGGGTTGTCATCGTATACAAGCCCGAAACTCATGTGCTTTGCGAATTTGCAGATCACGGTATCAATCTGGATGGCACATATAGGAAGCACAAATATGGTAGAGTCCTTCTTGTCGCTTGCTGTAAAAACAGCAACAATGAGATCCAGATTGTCGCGGTAGCTTGGGTGTCAGGCGAGACCAAACTCAATTGTTCATGGTTCCGGGACTTTCTTCTGGGCTCTATCGAAGCGCCAGCATTCGTAATCTCCGACCATAAAAAGGGTCTCATTCCGATTATGCAAGTTCAAGCAGGTAACTTCACTTACTTTTTTTGTGTTCCTCACATGCTCGAGAATTCCAACTCCAAGCTTCGCAATGCGAAATTGGAGCACCAGGAATGGAATCTGGTCAAGTCCTTGATAGTTGCGTCGTTTGAACGGCAAGACAGTTAGTTGAAGAAAAACAATGCAAAGGCGCTACAATGGCTACTCGATGCCAAATGGGCTGCCACGTATACTATATGTCCGCACTTTGGGACCATGACTAGCAACAACGTGGAGTCTGTTTGTAACGTCTTGCTTGAAGCTAAAGAGAAGCCGCTTCTAGACTGTCTCATGGCGGTGGAAAAGTACATTGGGATCAAGTGCGTTAAATACGTTGCCAAGTCGGCTTCGTGGGGGGGGGAACTCAAAGATTACGAACCACGGAAATCGAGCGCAAGCGCTTCGTATCTGTATTTGACAAGATCGAAATCATCCCGAGTTGCCTGCCATCCTTCATGATCAAGGTCAGAAAGGATGGAGAGCTTCCTGTCGAGTATTCTGTCGATCTAGATAATCTTTAAAATCAGGTTCTTGTGGCTACTTTGGCGACATGATAGGGCCATGTTCTCATCTCTATGTGGCCCTTAGATCCTTCAACAAGATCTGTCTACTCAAAAATCCATGCGATGCGTTTGGAACAAGGAGGTGTACCAGCGTGCTTACCACCTCATGGTAATGATACGTCAATGCGGGATGATGGATAAAATGATGTGTTTGGAAAGCAACAACCACTCACGGTGTCAAAGAAGCGTGTTCGGCCAAAGAAGGCGAAGCGAATCTAGTCACAGGGTGCCACAGAAACTTTCAAGAAGAAGCGTAGCAACAAGTGCACTACATGCGGTAACTGCGTCCACAACAAGCGCACCTGCAAGGACTAATGTTTTCCTAGTGATAAAACAATATATTTTTTCAACTTTACATAAACTTTAGACTTCTTGGTGTACTTTTCATAATTTTACGATTTCGCCCGTGTGATATTCGTTTTGGTACATAAACCATATTTTTCAGCTTTTGGTATAAACCCATACTTTCTTAACGTCTGGTATAGAAACCATTTTTTTTGAAAAAAATGGTATAAAATCCATTGATGAAAATACCTGTGAGGGATAATTATATGTGCTTTTGCTAATATGCCTGTATTGCGGTTGCCTCAAACCACCACAATACGAGACCCTACAAGTACGTACCCGATTGGCTAAACTTGGTGTCCACCTCACTAGGCCGAACAGAGCCATCCAACTAGGACTAGAATCGGAGTTGTGCATGTTTTTCTTTCTGACCCGACCCGCAGCAATGATTGTTGAGTCCTCAAAAATTCACGAATGATCCTTGCATTGCGAATTGGTCACGTACCTTAACAATTTTAATGCTCTCGTCTTGATCGTAACACTGCTATCGAAGAACCAAACGTGCGCTAAACGTGATGTATATCACGCAAAGCGCTGGAAGTGTCGGAGTTGCTGATCGCTGATTTAAACAAACGACGATATCGATGGTACCAGACGAAGTGCTGCGTCAACGACTGTGATACAAGCCATTGCCGTATTGATAATCCTTCCAATCCGACCGTATCGTTGTCATTTTGCACAAGCAATACGCGTCTAACGTGGAAGGGATGAGAAAAACTCACCCAAACAAGGAAGTAGTCACTATTGTGCCATGTGATCGCATTCGATAAAGAGATGTTGGTCAGATCCCGCTGCGCCACACGAAGGCTGAGTGCACATTATAATGCTGTGATGAATAGCTTTTATATCAGAAATGCCGTGATGTAACCATAAGCCTTTGAATCCGTTCTCAGTAAATATAGGTAAAATTACAGCAAAGATGCTCTAAATTTGGGTTTTACTGGTGTTATGTTAAGAGGATCTGGTGAATTTTGGAAATTAAGAAAAACACAACCTTATGAGATTTATGATACATTGGATTTTGATACACCTATAGGTACAAATGGAGATTGTTTTGATCCTAATTTAATACGTTAAGAAACTCCAATTACAAGTAAATAATCCACTATTTATTTATGTAGTTAAATAAATTAGATATTCATAATTTGAAATATCCGTGAAGATGTGGATTCTTTGTATTTAGACGAAAAGATCCCGTGAACCTCTGCTATATTTTATATTGCTATGATATTTAATATGTCTAGCCCATAGTAGCCTTTTTTGAAACAAACTCTGAGACTGCAGGCATCATTGGGACTTGAAGTGAGTGCACGAGTCTCTACCATCATTCCGTTCACGCCCGCAGCATCAAGTTGCTTGTCAGACGATGACACCGTACGGATAAAGGGGAGTTCATGATTCATATGTGATGACCAATGCGGCATCCTTGGATGGCTCTTGGTTCCTTCTCAGAGAATTCGTGAGAGGGGAGAGTTTGGAATAGATGTGACAAAATGCTTTTCCTACTTGCTTTGTACTTTCACATAAACGGTCTTCCAAGTGAGATGAGTTTGATCGAAATTCAATGGTCGGATGGATACGCTGTAGTATCTGAGCGACTCTATTGTAAAGTCGACTGAGCACCTTTTCTTGAGCCATATCCGATGTATTGAGCTCTTCGTCATTGTAGTATTGGTAGACAAATTCTTCCTTCGTTGGCCATGTCTCGCAATTTTTGATGAAGTCCAATAGAATTAGGATGGAGAGTGCTGTAGAAAACGAGTCCGAAACGTCCGATGTGGCTTGTCCATCATGCCATATTGAGATTGTAGCAGGAATTTTGCGTATTCGGATCACGAGTAGTAGCTGCGTAATGCAATATCTTGGTCGCAGCAGAACAACCACATAGGTTGTTCCATGTGGTACTCGGTACGTTGAAAAGCATCCAAATCTAAAATTGTATTGCTCCAATCCATCTGATGCCACATTACCGACGCATGTTTCCAACAAGAGGATGTGATTTACCATTGTACCATTTTTCCATGTCGATGTGGTGCAATGGTGAATATTTCCTCGGCTTGTGTGGTTTAAAAGAAGGCTTGATAAGTTGCAAAACTTCCTTCGAAGTAGTTGTCCATTTCGCAGGTATGATTGTCGACACATCGGATGCAAACTGCTGAAGGAATTAAAACTTTGTAGCTTCAGTCGTCCAATCAAAAAAAGGAATTTGTAGTCCACCATCTTGTCGACGACGATAGAAAAAATTCTTCGCTGAGTAGGTGGACGTGTTCCGAATCTTTTTTTTGTGTTTCCGACCTAGCAAATATCGATTTAATGTCGATTGCCACTGTCGAAAAGTCTCTGCTGGTATGTCCGCGTGCATCGTCTAATGCCACAGACGTGATAAAAAATTATCGTCTGAGCAACCAGTAGTCGACCACGAATAGTTCGTGCTTGTCGAAAGCATAGACCAAACCCATCATAGAAACTCTTGTCGAGAGTTATAATAACCATCGAATGAGTCGGTGTCTGGCCGAACGAAATACCCAAATACTTGAACGAATCGTTCGAACCCATTATGGTCAAATCGGGAATACGTGGACACGGCTTGGTCCGATTCAACGAGAGCAAGGATGATTTACTCAAGTTGATTTTCGCACCCGATCCATCATAACAGACTTGGATGAGTTAGAGTTGCGTCGAGATACCATTTGGTGTATCTGAAAGCAATGCCGAATCGTCTGCAAATAATAATAAGCCAAGTTGCGACAGTCGTGCCATTGATGCAAGTTTCAAGTTGTTCATGTTGTCGAAGTAAATTTTTAAAGGTTCTATCGTCATCAGAAAAAGTAATGCTAAAAGGCAACCGCCTTGCCTTGTTCTACTCCAAGTTATGATGTAATGGATGGTGTCATATTGCCATTATCCATCAACTGCGTCTTCGTGTTGTTGTATGGAAGACGAGACCAGTCGATAAAACTTTTCCAGCGCGCATTTTTTTCATAAGGTGAGACATGTAGGTTCAATTGCTTCGATCATAAGCTTTGTCAAAGCCGAGAAAAGTTGCATACGCCTCTTGAGTAACAAAGTATTGGATGTCGTTGAGATGTCGAATATGGTGATGCATTGACCTTCCTCGCACAATTGCTTTTTGATCCTGATGGATCAATGTTGGCACAAAGCGTTGCATTCGGTACGTCATTACTTTTGGAAGTACTTTCACATCGACGAAAAGCAGTGCGATCGGTCGATAGTTGCCAGGATCACCTCGTGATCCTTTTTTGTACACTAATGCTGTTGCCGAGTTACGTTGACATCGAAGCAAGATGCCTCTTTACAGCTGATATTCGAACATGATCTTCAGACACTCGCCAAACGTTTCCGGATGAAACAGATAAAATGCAGCTAAAAGTCCATCCATACCTGGAGAAGAAGTACTCCGCATGTGCTTGATCGCTTCCGCCATCTCGGTCGTACTTAAGATGTCACGGTGCCACATTTTTTTGTAATATTTTCGATCGGCACGCGACGACAAGAACTATCCGGAGGGCGAAAAAATGCTTGAAAAAGTTCTCCATATGTTTCACGTGATGGTCGAAGCTTTCATCTTGGTTGTATTTAGCATTGTTTTCGACTGAAATTCTAAATTGTTCGAGACTCGATTCGTAAAAATACCGTGACTCATTGGTGTCTTGAATGCAATATCGAGCTGTTGCGACTTCCAAAACACGCTGTCTAGACTCAACGTTACGTGGGCTATCTTGGGCAAACTTTATTCAATGATGTGAAGCTGTTTCTTGATCTTCGTCTTCCAACTTTCCCACATTTTTCCGGGATTCGAAGTTATCGGCAAATATTTGAGCACCCAAATTCGCTTCCAATTTGATTGCCTCGACAACTTGGGGATATTCAAATAGTCGTAATGAACATTTCCAATATCATCGACCCGGAGATTAGGTTGAATTTGCAAAACTTACTTTTGGTACCAGATGATCTCCCGCATGTCGTGGACGAAAATACTCAGAGGTTTTGTATACCATATTCTATAGCGCTTCCGACATGCAGATGTAATCTAGTCGATTCTTGCGCGGTAATGGTCCCGTAAATCCTTTTTTGAATGATGTTGGATTCACCAAGCGTCTACCGCACCCAACTGGGAAAGCCATTCCAAACACGCTAATCGACTTGGCTCGTGTCGAATTGTTCCACTCGAAGCATCGATAGCTGCATCGAGTGGTGTATTAAATTCATCAAATACTAGATTTGTTGCGGTAAATTCGAAAGTCTTGGAGAGCAATAACTAATAAAACCACTCGTTCCTCGGCCTTGACCGGTGCATATACATTGTGAATATACACCGGTGCATCGTGAATGAGAAGACGGAAAACCAAACAAAATTTTCAAATGCTTTGTTCGGTGAGTTCTTCAGCTGTTGTATAACCGGGAAAGTCTGATCGAAGGATTGACATGTCGTCGCCACTGCAGTTTTGAGTTGGATGGAGAAAAAACTGTTGTGGTCATTGACAAAGATTTTGTGCTGCATTTTTTAATTCATAAAACTTGAAATGAGTCCAATTGGTCGTGCTCGCGGAACTTGGTTTCTTGAACACAACAATTGGAGTGCTGTGATAGGATGTGGTCGATTAAGATGACAAATTTAAGAATTCCCTGAACATTCACCGTGAGTGCTGAGATATCGTTCCACGTTGAAAGAATCGAGCAGCCCTTAGCATTCACGCTGAAGTGGACCAGCAATCAACCTCATTTCACCATCTTATTGTGAGAGATGAAGTGTTAATGTCCTCTGAATGAAATCTCAGCGATGTCACCATGGAGAACTCCTCGCCATTTACTTCCAAACCATTGAGACCAACACTTTATGACCACGTCGGAGCGCAAGAAGGATATGATCACATTAGCTGGAATTGAAGGACAATGATGACCCGGAATCCAGATCACTGGTCCATCGGTGAGATATTGGATCCAGTGATTGTTTGTGTAGAATGTCGGAGCAGTACTGACGAATAAGACTTCCAAGAACGCGAGAGCTTTGGGTTTGCTCGAGTAAAAACGAGAACTATGTTCAGCACTGATGTCCATAACGTCATTACTTTATCGAAAAATACAGATCGCTTCGAGGGAACGTTTCCACCAACGTGGCGACTCCATCACGTCGCAAACGTAACATTTTCGCCGAGATGATGGGCTGCAAAAACGCGATTAATCATGAGTAAATGCGCCAATTTATCCAAAGCTTTATCATTCGACTCTACATATACACGAGTAGCACACCATTCATATTGATAGGATGATCAAGTGTCGCTCGAAAAATTTTGTCCGGATTTGTGCAGAACTGGACAGGCTTTCTCACAAGAGGGATGCAAGCATCGTCTTGAACCAGCTTGTCCGGTCGTAGCGGATGGAGGGCATTTTTCAAATTAGCTCCCGTTTTCACCAACTCTGGTTGGTTGCTCCGTTTTTTCAATTGTTGTGTGCCGCTTTTGAAAGAATTGTTCCGCCTCTTCGAGGTGGCCACCTCTTTTGGCATCCGTGCTTTATTGCTTCGACCTCCACCTCCATAGTTGCTAACTTTGGGAGCGCATGAGGTGGTGCTTTGGGGACCATTTGTTGAAACGGCTCCACCCGATTACGCTTTCCACTAGTCCATGCCAGCTTCATTTTACATCCCCATTCCGCTTCACCCGTGGTTGCGAGTACGACTGACTTTCCAGTTGGAGGGTGGGAGGAGAAGACTGCAATAAGGCTGGTGCCATGGTGTGGGATAGTGGGGAGAGTATTGAGCTCCAACGAGATTTGATCGGAGAGCTTCCGTTCAAGTTTCCTCGTCTCCAATTCTCGAGGTGTAACTAACTTCAAAACCATTTGTTGTGCCACCACGAGTGCCTTTAGCTCGGTGGTTTTTTTCGTTGCTGTATTTGGTTTTGTTGGGTTTGTTCTGAGTTGGAGATTGTGTTTTCCTTTGGTTTTTGATATTGTTTTTGTTTGGCTGTTGTCGTGCTTCCGTAGCTGGTGCTACGCCCAAATCCAAGCAATAAGGTCCCCGTTGACCGAAACGTCGTCGTTCTGTTGGTATAGAAGCATTTTTCCCCCTGACTGGGTATAGCTGTTTGTTGTAAGCGATTTGTTCAATCAATTTACCAGCTCTAACCAGCTGTTGAGGGGACTTCGAACAGCCAAAGTGGACTCGACAAGTCGGCACCACCAATTCTTTAGTGGTGACCGTATCGCGAAAGGTTCCTCCACGTCCACACCGAAGACATCGAAGTAGTATTTCGTTTCAAGAGTATTAAACTACCGAAAAAAAATAGGTTACCCTAAGCAATATCACCGGCTGGCACTCCAACTGTTGGCAGGCATCCGCCGTGATGACCATCACCCTGATGTTCCCCGGGCATTTTGGACACTTGAGGGATTGACCGGCTCTCAAGTAAGATTTTAAAGACCTAATTACCGTGGTCTCGCATCAGGGAGGCTAAAATTCACCCATTTGGGGTACGGGTGAAGGAATGTCCCGTCTCCAATCCATTGAAAAGGTGGCTTTCTGGATTTGGATAGGTCTTTCTGCTTCCGATTCTGCAGCCAAGACCGACCACTCCGGATACTCTCCTTTCGCATACAATTTCATTATAGCCTCGATATCCGAGGCTTTTGGCTTTGGGATCTCCACACGAAATTTCGCCCGAGATCGAGCCTGGTCCTTACGTAAGGACTCCTATGACTGATAAGGTCAGCCGAAGTGGGACTTTTAGTGTCGTCCACACTTGCACTTGCCTTTGCGTCACTCTGTGATCAGGCAACGACAGTATCCATGTACCACCGGTACCACATCCGTCCCGGTATCACATCCTAAAAACCGTTACTACCCTTTGCCGCCACAGCGGGGGTGGGGGTGCTTTCCACCTCATCACACAAGGGTGATGACTCATCAACAACCACGCAATCACCCAAAACAAGGTGACTCACGGGGGTTGTCACGTCACTACAAGTGAGCGCTAGCACCCTGAGTTGTGTCGATGTGTCGACTTGAACCATTGTTTTCGAGGAGAAAGAGTTTAGAATTTATTTTCGAGCTGTTTTGTACTAAATTGGAGGATAGTGTACCAGACGGCAAATTGAAACGTGAGAGAATGGTTCAAACATACACTCCATCAGGAACATTTTCTTTTTCGTTTACCTTTCATGACGAAAAGCAATAAAATAATGAAACTTGTGCCTTTCATCGTCGTTTTGAAAGATTCCCAAAATATTATTCTATCTCTATCAGAAATTCACGTGACTGGTACAATTATACAGATAAAGGCATCGAAGAAAATTATCCCAGCCGTATGAAGGCAGGCACTAAGCAAATGAGAGCTATGGCTGAGGTACCAAATCACCATCCATCACATGATTTAATACGTATTTGATGCCCGGAGACAGCACGAAGCATCAAATATCGGTTTTTCTGCAGGCTTTCTCACTTTGATGGAATATTTGTCTTGCCTTCGAACCGGGCTTTAAAGATCAAAAAGAGTTCTCATTTTGCACTGTATCTACAAAGTGACTCTACCATGTAAAATACTGAGAAGCGCTCGGATTTGTTTACCGTAGCATGATGTCACGTTTTGCGATTTTGATAAACTACAACAGACATCATATTCAATTATGTCGTCGTATGGGTTATGTTTTCTTTTCATAAGCTAGAATCGACATAGGCTAGGTTCAACATTCCGTGCAAAAAACAGTCCTAAGAGGCTGTTTCGATCATACACACCAATAGAAACTATTTCCTGTTCGTCTACCGCAATGTGTCGGAAACTATAAAATCATTAAGTTTATGTCCTAAATCTACGATTTAGAGCATTCCCGAAAACCGAATTCGCTGAAGAGCTCGAAAATGAGAAATGCAAGTAACTGATACAATTATACAGATACAACTACAACGGTTGTTACCCCGGTCCTGTGCAGGCAGGCACAAAGCAAATGAGAGCTATGGCTGAGGTACCAAAGCACCATCCATCACATGATTTAATACGTTTTCGATGCTCGGAGAAAGCACGAAGCATCAAATATTGGTTTTTCTGTAGGCTTTCTCACTTTGATGGAATATTTGTCTTGCCTTCGAACCGGTCTTGGTTGAGCAAAAAGAGTTCTCATTTTGCACTGTTTCTACAAAGTGACTCTAGCATGTAAAATACTGAGAAGCGCTCGGATTTGTTTGCCGTAGCATGATGTCACGTTTTGCGATTTTGGTAAACTACAGCAGACATCATATTCAATTATGTTTTCGTATGGGTTATGTTTTCTTTTCATAAGCTAGAATCGACATGGGATAGGGTCAAGATTCCGTGCAAAAACAGTGCTAAGAGGCTGTTTCGATCATACACACCAATAGATACTATTTCTGTTCGTCTACCGCAATGTGTCGGAAACTATAAAAATAAGAAAGTTTATGTCCTAAATCTACGCTTTAGAGCATTCCCGAAGTCCGATTTCGATAAAAAGCTCGAGAATGAGAAATGCAAGTAACTGGTACAATTAGACAGATACGACTACAAAGGTTGTTACCCCGGTCCTGTGCAGGCAGGCACAAAGCAAATGAGAGCTTTGGCTGAGGTACCAAATCACCATCCATCACATGATTTAATACGTATTTGATGCTTGGAGACAAAACGAAGCATCAAATGTTGGTTTTTCTGTAGGTTTTCTAACTTTGATGGAAAATTTGTCTTGCCTTCGAACCGGTCTTGTTTGATCAAAAAGAGTTCTCATTTTGCACTGTATCTACAAAGTGACTCTACCATGTAAAATACTGAGAAGCGCTCGGATTTGTTTGCCGGAGCATGATGTCACGTTTTGCGATTTTGGTAAACTACAGCAGACATCATATTCAATTATGTTTTCGTATGGGTTATGTTTTCTTTTCATGAGTTAGAATCGACATGGGCTAGCGCCAACATTCCGTGACAGAAAAAGTGGTAAGAGGCTGTTTCGATCATACACACCAATAGAAACTATTTCCTGTTCGTCTACCGCAATGTGTCGGAACTATAAAAAAAAGAAAGTTTATGTCCTAAATCTACGCTTTAGAGCATTCCCGAAGTCCGATTTCGCTGAAAAGCTCGAAAATGAGAAATGCAAGAAACTGGTACAATTAGACAGATACAACTACAAAGGTTGTTACCCCGGTCCTGTGCAGGCAGGCACAAAGCAAATGAGAGCTATGGCTGAGGTATCAAATCACCATCCATCACATGATTTAATACGTATTTGATGCTCGGAGACAGCACGAAGCATCAAATATTCGTTTTTCTGTAGGCTTTCTCACTTTGATGGAATGTTTGTCTTGCCTTCGAACCGGACTTTGATGATCAAAAAGAGTTCTCATTTTGCACTGTATCTACAAAGTGACTCTACCATGTAAAATACTGAGAAGCGCTCGGATTTGTTTGCCGTAGCATGATGTCACGTTTTGCGATTTTGGTAAACTACAGCAGACATCATATTCAATTATGTTTTCGTATGGGTTATGTTTTCTTTTGATAAGCTAGAATCGACATGGGCTAGGGTCAACATTCCGTGACAAAAAAAGTGCTACGAGGCTGTTTCGATCTTACACACCAATAGAAACTATTTCCTGTTCGTCTACCGCAATGTGTCGGAAACTATAAAAATAAGAAAGTTTTTGTCCTTAATCAACGATTTAGAGCATTCCCGAAGTCCGATTTTGATAAAAAGCTCGAAAATGAGAAATGCAAGTAACTGGTACAATTAGTCAGATACAACTACAAAGGTTGTTACCCCGGTCCTGTGCAGGCAGGGACAAAGCAAATGAGAGCTATGGCTGAGGTACCAAAGCACCATCCATCACATGATTTAATACGTATTTGATGCTCGGAGACAGCATGAAGCATCAAATATTGGTTTTTCTGTAGGCTTTCTCTCTTTGATGGAATATTTGTCTTGCCTTCGAACCGGACTTTGATGATCAAAAAGAGTTCTCATTTTGCACTGTCTCGTCAAAGTGACTCTACCATGTAAAATACTGAGAAGCGCTCGGATTTGTTTGCCGTAGCATGATGTCACGTTTTGCGATTTTGGTAAACTACAGCAGACATCATATTCAATTATGTTTTCGTATGGGTTATGTTTTCTTTTGATAAGCTAGAATCGACATGGGCTAGGGTCAACATTCCGTGACAAAAAAAGTGCTACGAGGCTGTTTCGATCTTACACACCAATAGAAACTATTTCCTGTTCGTCTACCGCAATGTGTCGGAAACTATAAAAATAAGAAAGTTTTTGTCCTTAATCTACGATTTAGAGCATTCCCGAAGTCCGACTTCACTGAAAGCTCGAAAATGAGAAATACAAGTAACTGGTACAATCATACAGTTACAACTACAAAGGTTGTTACCCTGGTCCTGTGCAGGCAGGCACAAAGCACATGGGAGCTATGCCTGAGGTATCAAATCACCATCCATCACATGATTTAATACGTATTTGATGCTCGGAGACAGCATGAAGCATCAAATATTGGTTTTTCTGTAGGCTTTCTCTCTTTGATGGAATATTTGTCTTGCCTTCGAACCGGACTTTGATGATCAAAAAGAGTTCTCATTTTGCACTGTCTCGTCAAAGTGACTCTACCATGTAAAATACTGAGAAGCGCTCGGATTTGTTTGCCGTAGCATGATGTCACGTTTTGCGATTTTGGTAAACTACAGCAGACATCATATTCAATTATGTTTTCGTATGGGTTATGTTTTCTTTTGATAAGCTAGAATCGACATGGGCTAGGGTCAACATTCCGTGACAAAAAAAGTGCTACGAGGCTGTTTCGATCTTACACACCAATAGAAACTATTTCCTGTTCGTCTACCGCAATGTGTCGGAAACTATAAAAATAAGAAAGTTTTTGTCCTTAATCTACGATTTAGAGCATTCCCGAAGTCCGACTTCACTGAAAGCTCGAAAATGAGAAATACAAGTAACTGGTACAATCATACAGTTACAACTACAAAGGTTGTTACCCTGGTCCTGTGCAGGCAGGCACAAAGCACATGGGAGCTATGCCTGAGGTATCAAATCACCATCCATCACATGATTTAATACGTATTTGATGCTCGGAGACAGCACGAAGCATCAAATATTGGTTTTTCTGTAGGCTTTCTCACTTTGATGGAATATTTGTCTTGCCTTCGAACCGGTCTTGGTTGATCAAAAAGAGTTCTCATTTTGCACTATCTCGTCAAAGTGACTCTACCATGTAAAATACTGAGAAGCGCTCGGATTTGTTTGCCGTAGCATGATGTCACGTTTTGCGATTTTGGTAAACTACAGCAGACATCATATTCAATTATGTTTTCGTATGGGTTATGTTTTCTTTTGATAAGCTAGAATCGACATGGGCTAGGGTCAACATTCCGTGACAAAAAAAGTGCTACGAGGCTGTTTCGATCTTACACACCAATAGAAACTATTTCCTGTTCGTCTACCGCAATGTGTCGGAAACTATAAAAATAAGAAAGTTTTTGTCCTTAATCAACGATTTAGAGCATTCCCGAAGTCCGATTTCGATAAAAAGCTCGAAAATGAGAAATGCAAGTAACTGGTACAATTAGTCAGATACAACTACAAAGGTTGTTACCCCGGTCCTGTGAAGGCAGGGACAAAGCAAATGAGAGCTATGGCTGAGGTACCAAAGCACCATCCATCACATGATTTAATACGTATTTGATGCTCGGAGACAGCATGAAGCATCAAATATTGTTTTTCTGTAGGCTTTCTCACTTTGATGGAATATTTGTCTTGCCTTCGAACCGGACTTTGATGATCAAAAAGAGTTCTCATTTTGCACTGTATCGTCAAAGTGACTCTACCATGTAAAATACTGAGAAGCGCTCGGATTTGTTTGCCGTAGCATGATGTCACGTTTTGCGATTTTGGTAAACTACAGCAGACATCATATTCAATTATGTTTTCGTATGGGTTATGTTTTCTTTTCATGAGTTAGAATCGACATGGGCTAGCGCCAACATTCCGTGACAGAAAAAGTGCTACGAGGCTGTTTCGATCTTACACACCAATAGAAACTATTTCCTGTTCGTCTACCGCAATGTGTCGGAAACTATAAAAATAAGAAAGTTTTTGTCCTTAATCTACGATTTAGAGCATTCCCGAAGTCCGACTTCACTGAAAGCTCGAAAATGAGAAATACAAGTAACTGGTACAATCATACAGTTACAACTACAAAGGTTGTTACCCTGGTCCTGTGCAGGCAGGCACAAAGCAAATGAGAGCTATGCCTGAGGTATCAAATCACCATCCATCACATGATTTAATACGTATTTGATGCTCGGAGACAGCACGGAGCATCAAATATTGGTTTTTCTGTGGGCTTTCTCACTTTGATGGAATATTTGTCTTGCCTTCGAACCGGTCTTGGTTGATCAAAAAGAGTTGTCATTTTGCACTGTCTCGTCAAAGTGACTCTAACATGTAAAATACTGAGAAGCGCTCGGATTTGTTTGCCGTAGCATGATGTCACGTTTTGCGATTTTGGTAAACTACAGCAGACATCATATTCAATTATGTTTTCGTATGGGTTATGTTTTCTTTTCATGAGTTAGAATCGACATGGGCTAGCGCCAACATTCCGTGACAGAAAAAGTGCTACGAGGCTGTTTCGATCTTACACACCAATAGAAACTATTTCCTGTTCGTCTACCGCAATGTGTCGGAAACTATAAAAATAAGAAAGTTTTTGTCCTTAATCTACGATTTAGAGCATTCCCGAAGTCCGACTTCACTGAAAGCTCGAAAATGAGAAATACAAGTAACTGGTACAATTAGTACAGTACAACTAAAGGTTGTTACCCCGGTCCTGTGCAGGCAGGCACAAAGCAAATGGGAGCTATGCCTGAGGTATCAAATCACCATCCATCACATGATTTAATACGTATTTGATGCTCGGAGACAGCATGAAGCATCAAATATTCGTTTTTCTGTAGGCTTTCTCACTTTGATGGAATATTTGTCTTGCCTTCGAACCGGACTTTGATGATCAAAAAGAGTTCTCATTTTGCACTGTCTCGTCAAAGTGACTCTACCATGTAAAATACTGAGAAGCGCTCGGATTTGTTTGCCGTAGCATGATGTCACGTTTTGCGATTTTGGTAAACTACAGCAGACATCATATTCAATTATATTTTCGTATGGGTTATGTTTTCTTTTGATAAGCTAGAATCGACATGGGCTAGCGCCAACATTCCGTGACAAAAAAGTGCTACGAGGCTGTTTCGATCTTACACACCAATAGAAACTATTTCCTGTTCGTCTACCGCAATGTGTCGGAAACTATAAAAATAAGGATGTTTTTGTCCTTAATCTACGATTTAGAGCATTCCCGAAAACCGATTTCGCTGAAAAGCTCGAAGATGAGAAATGCAACAAACTGGTACAATTAGTTACATACTTTGCCATTTTGGTAAACTACAGCAGACACATATTCAATTATGTCGTCGTATGGGTTATGTTTTCTTTTCATAAGCTAGAATCGACATGGGCTAGGGTCAACATTCCGTGACAAAAAAAGTGCTAAGACGCTGTTCCGATCATACACACCAATAAAACTATTTCCTGTTCGTCTACCGCAATGTGTCGGAAACTATAAAAATAAGAAAGTTTATGTCCTAAATCCACGATTTAGAGCATTCCCGATTTGATACGTATTTGATGCTCGGAGACAGCACGAAGCATCAAATATTGGTTTTTCTGTAGGCTTTCTCACTTTGATGGAATATTTGTCTTGCCTTCGAACCGGACTTTGATGATCAAAAAGAGTTCTCATTTTGCACTGTATCGTCAAAGTGACTCTACCATGTAAAATACTGAGAAGCGCTCGGATTTGTTTGCCGTAGCATGATGTCACGTTTTGCGATTTTGGTAAACTACAGCAGACATCATATTCAATTATGTTTTCGTATGGGTTATGTTTTCTTTTGATAAGCTAGAATCGACATGGGCTAGGGTCAACATTCCGTGACAAAAAAAGTGCTACGAGGCTGTTTCGATCTTACACACAATAGAAACTATTTCCTGTTCGTCTACCGCAATGTGTCGGAAACTAT
The DNA here is from genome assembly GCA_905220665.1 of Albugo candida. Lineage (NCBI taxonomy): Eukaryota > Oomycota > Peronosporomycetes > Albuginales > Albuginaceae > Albugo > Albugo candida. The sequence continues at coordinate 152,625 of CAJNAR010000184.1, forward strand.
AAAAATAAGAAAGTTTTTGTCCTTAATCTACGATTTAGAGCATTCCCGAAGTCCGATTTTGATAAAAAGCTCGAAAATGAGAAATGCAAGTAACTGGTACAATTAGTCAGATACAACTCAAAGGTTGTTACCCCGGTCCTGTGCAGGCAGGCACAAAGCAAATGGGAGCTATGCCTGAGGTATCAAATCACCATCCATCACATGATTTAATACGTATTTGATGCTCGGAGACAGCATGAAGCATCAAATATTCGTTTTTCTGTAGGCTTTCTCACTTTGATGGAATATTTGTCTTGCCTTCGAACCGGACTTTGATGATCAAAAAGAGTTCTCATTTTGCACTGTATCTTCAAAGTGACTCTACCATGTAAAATACTGAGAAGCGCTCGGATTTGTTTGCCGTAGCATGATGTCACGTTTTGCGATTTTGGTAAACTACAGCAGACATCATATTCAATTATATTTTCGTATGGGTTATGTTTTCTTTTGATAAGCTAGAATCGACATGGGCTAGCGCCAACATTCCGTGACAAAAAAAGTGCTACGAGGCTGTTTCGATCTTACACACCAATAGAAACTATTTCCTGTTCGTCTACCGCAATGTGTCGGAAACTATAAAAATAAGGATGTTTTTGTCCTTAATCTACGATTTAGAGCATTCCCGAAAACCGATTTCGCTGAAAAGCTCGAAGATGAGAAATGCAACAAACTGGTACAATTAGTTACATACTTTGCCATTTTGGTAAACTACAGCAGACACATATTCAATTATGTCGTCGTATGGGTTATGTTTTCTTTTCATAAGCTAGAATCGACATGGGCTAGGGTCAACATTCCGTGACAAAAAAAGTGCTAAGACGCTGTTCCGATCATACACACCAATAAAACTATTTCCTGTTCGTCTACCGCAATGTGTCGGAAACTATAAAAATAAGAAAGTTTATGTCCTAAATCCACGATTTAGAGCATTCCCGATTTGATACGTATTTGATGCTCGGAGACAGCACGAAGCATCAAATATTGGTTTTTCTGTAGGCTTTCTCACTTTGATGGAATATTTGTCTTGCCTTCGAACCGGACTTTGATGATCAAAAAGAGTTCTCATTTTGCACTGTATCGTCAAAGTGACTCTACCATGTAAAATACTGAGAAGCGCTCGGATTTGTTTGCCGTAGCATGATGTCACGTTTTGCGATTTTGGTAAACTACAGCAGACATCATATTCAATTATGTTTTCGTATGGGTTATGTTTTCTTTTGATAAGCTAGAATCGACATGGGCAAGGGTCAACATTCCGTGACAAAAAAAGTGCTACGAGGCTGTTTCGATCTTACACACCAATAGAAACTATTTCCTGTTCGTCTACCGCAATGTGTCGGAAACTATAAAAATAAGAAAGTTTTTGTCCTTAATCAACGATTTAGAGCATTCCCGAAGTCCGATTTTGATAAAAAGCTCGAAAATGAGAAATGCAAGTAACTGGTACAATTAGTCAGATACAACTACAAAGGTTGTTACCCCGGTCCTGTGCAGGCAGGCACAAAGCAAATGGGAGCTATGCCTGAGGTATCAAATCACCATCCATCACATGATTTAATACGTATTTGATGCTCGGAGACAGCATCAAGCATCAAATATTCGTTTTTCTGTAGGCTTTCTCACTTTGATGGAATATTTGTCTTGCCTTCGAACCGGACTTTGATGATCAAAAAGAGTTCTCATTTTGCACTGTCTCGTCAAAGTGACTCTACCATGTGAAATACTGAGAAGCGCTCGGATTTGTTTGCCGTAGCATGATGTCACGTTTTGCGATTTTGGTAAACTACAGCAGACATCATATTCAATTATGTTTTCGTATGGGTTATGTTTTCTTTTGATAAGCTAGAATCGACATGGGCTAGGGTCAACATTCCGTGACAAAAAAAGTGCTACGAGGCTGTTTCGATCTTACACACCAATAGAAACTATTTCCTGTTCGTCTACCGCAATGTGTCGGAAACTATAAAAATAAGAAAGTTTTTGTCCTTAATCAACGATTTAGAGCATTCCCGAAGTCCGATTTTGATAAAAAGCTCGAAAATGAGAAATGCAAGTAACTGGTACAATTAGTCAGATACAACTACAAAGGTTGTTACCCCGGTCCTGTGCAGGCAGGCACAAAGCAAATGAGAGCTATGGCTGAGGTACCAAAGCACCATCCATCACATGATTTAATACGTATTCGATGATCGGAGAAAGCACGAAGCATCAAATATTGGTTTTTCTGTAGGCTTTCTCACTTTGATGGAATATTTGTCTTGCCTTCGAACCGGACTTTGATGATCAAAAAGAGTTCTCATTTTGCACTGTATCGTCAAAGTGACTCTACCATGTAAAATACTGAGAAGCGCTCGGATTTGTTTGCCGTAGCATGATGTCACGTTTTGCGATTTTGGTAAACTACAACAGACATCATATTCAATTATGTTTTCGTATGGGTTATGTTTTCTTTTGATAAGCTAGAATCGACATGGGCTAGGGTCAACATTCCGTGACAAAAAAAGTGCTACGAGGCTGTTTCGATCTTACACACCAATAGAAACTATTTCCTGTTCGTCTACCGCAATGTGTCGGAAACTATAAAAATAAGAAAGTTTATGTCCTAAATCCAAGATTTAGAGCATTCCCGAAGTCCGATTTCGATAAAAAGCTCCAAAATGAGAAATGCAAGTAACTGGTACAATTAGTCAGATACAACTACAAAGGTTGTTACCCCGGTCCTGTGCAGGCAGGCACAAAGCAAATGAGAGCTATGCCTGAGGTATCAAATCACCATCCATCACATGATTTAATACGTATTTGATGCTCGGAGACAGCACGAAGCATCAAATATTCGTTTTTCTGTAGGCTTTCTCACTTTGATGGAATATTTGTCTAGCCTTCGAACCGGACTTTGATGATCAAAAAGAGTTCTCATTTTGCACTGTCTCGTCAAAGTGACTCTACCATGTAAAATACTGAGAAGCGCTCGGATTTGTTTGCCGTAGCATGATGTCACGTTTTGCGATTTTGGTAAACTACAGCAGACATCATATTCAATTATGTTTTCGTATGGGTTATGTTTTCTTTTCATAAGCTAGAATCGACATGGGCTAGGGTCAACATTCCGTGACAAAAAAAGTGCTAAGACGCTGTTTCGATCATACACACCAATAGAAACTATTTCCTGTTCGTCTACCGCAATGTGTCGGAAACTATAAAAATAAGAAAGTTTATGTCCTAAATCCAAGATTTAGAGCATTCCCGAAGTCCGATTTCGATAAAAAGCTCCAAAATGAGAAATGCAAGTAACTGGTACAATTAGTCAGATACAACTACAAAGGTTGTTACCCCGGTCCTGTGCAGGCAGGCACAAAGCAAATGAGAGCTATGGCTGAGGTACCAAAGCACCATCCATCACATGATTTAATACGTATTCGATAATCGGAGAAAGCACGAAGCATCAAATATTGGTTTTTCTGTAGGCTTTCTCACTTTGATGGAATATTTGTCTTGCCTTCGAACCGGACTTTGATGATCAAAAAGAGTTCTCATTTTGCACTGTATCGTCAAAGTGACTCTACCATGTAAAATACTGAGAAGCGCTCGGATTTGTTTGCCGTAGCATGATGTCACGTTTTGCGATTTTGGTAAACTACAGCAGACATCATATTCAATTATGTTTTCGTATGGTTATGTTTTCTTTTGATAAGCTAGAATCAACATGGGCTAGGGTCAACATTCCGTGACAAAAAAAGTGCTACGAGGCTGTTTCGATCTTACATACAAATAGAAACTATTTCCTGTTCGTCTACCGCAATGTGTCGGAAACTATAAAAATAAGAAAGTTTTGTCCTTAATCTACGATTTAGAGCATTCCCGAAGTCCGATTTCGATAAAAAGCTCGAAAATGAGAAATGCAAGTAACTGGTACAATTAGTTAAATACAACTACAAAGGTTGTTACCCCGGTCCTGTGCAGGCAGGCACAAAGCAAATGGGAGCTATGCCTGAGGTATCAAATCACCATCCATCACATTATTTAATACGTATTTGATGCTCGGAGACAGCATGAAGCATCAAATATTGGTTTTTCTGTAGGCTTTCTCTCTTTGATGGAATATTTGTCTTGCCTTCGAACCGGACTTTGATGATCAAAAAGAGTTCTCATTTTGCACTGTCTCGTCAAAGTGACTCTACCATGAAAAATACTGAGAAGCGCTCGGATTTGTTTGCCGTAGCATGATGTCACGTTTTGCGATTTTGGTAAACTACAGCAGACATCATATTCAATTATATTTTCGTATGGGTTATGTTTTCTTTTGATAAGCTAGAATCGACATGGGCTAGCGCCAACATTCCGTGACAAAAAAAGTGCTACGAGGCTGTTTCGATCTTACACACCAATAAGAAACTATTTCCTGTTCGTCTACCGCAATGTGTCGGAAACTATAAAAATAAGAAAGTTTTGTCCTTAATCTACGATTTAGAGCATTCCCGAAGTCCGATTTTGATAAAAAGCTCGAAAATGAGAAATGCAAGTAACTGGTACAATTAGTCAGATACAACTACAAAGGTTGTTACCCCGGTCCTGTGAAGGCAGCCACAAAGCAAATGAGAGCTATGCCTGAGGTATCAAATCACCATCCATCACATTATTTAATACGTATTTGATGCTCGGAGACAGCACGAAGCATCAAATATTGTTTTTCTGTAGGCTTTCTCACTTTGATGGAATATTTGTCTTGCCTTCGAACCGGACTTTGATGATCAAAAAGAGTTCTCATTTTGCACTGTATCGTCAAAGTGACTCTACCATGTAAAATACTGAGAAGCGCTCGGATTTGTTTACCGTAGCATGATGTCACGTTTTGCGATTTTGATAAACTACAACAGACATCATATTCAATTATGTCGTCGTATGGGTTATGTTTTCTTTTCATAAGCTAGAATCGACATAGGCTAGGTTCAACATTCCGTGCAAAAAACAGTCCTAAGAGGCTGTTTCGATCATACACACCAATAGAAACTATTTCCTGTTCGTCTACCGCAATGTGTCGGAAACTATAAAATCATTAAGTTTATGTCCTAAATCTACGATTTAGAGCATTCCCGAAAACCGAATTCGCTGAAGAGCTCGAAAATGAGAAATGCAAGTAACTGATACAATTATACAGATACAACTACAACGGTTGTTACCCCGGTCCTGTGCCTGTGAAGGCAGGCACAAAGCAAATGAGAGCTATGGCTGAGGTACCAAAGCACCATCCATCACATGATTTAATACGTTTTCGATGCTCGGAGAAAGCACGAAGCATCAAATATTGGTTTTTCTGTAGGCTTTCTCACTTTGATGGAATATTTGTCTTGCCTTCGAACCGGTCTTGGTTGAGCAAAAAGAGTTCTCATTTTGCACTGTTTCTACAAAGTGACTCTAGCATGTAAAATACTGAGAAGCGCTCGGATTTGTTTGCCGTAGCATGATGTCACGTTTTGCGATTTCGTGGTAAACTACAGCAGACATCATATTCAATTATGTTTTCGTATGGGTTATGTTTTCTTTTCATAAGCTAGAATCGACATGGGATAGGGTCAAGATTCCGTGCAAAAACAGTGCTAAGAGGCTGTTTCGATCATACACACCAATAGATACTATTTCTGTTCGTCTACCGCAATGTGTCGGAAACTATAAAAATAAGAAAGTTTATGTCCTAAATCTACGCTTTAGAGCATTCCCGAAGTCCGATTTCGATAAAAAGCTCGAGAATGAGAAATGCAAGTAACTGGTACAATTAGACAGATACGACTACAAAGGTTGTTACCCCGGTCCTGTGCAGGCAGGCACAAAGCAAATGAGAGCTTTGGCTGAGGTACCAAATCACCATCCATCACATGATTTAATACGTATTTGATGCTTGGAGACAAAACGAAGCATCAAATGTTGGTTTTTCTGTAGGTTTTCTAACTTTGATGGAAAATTTGTCTTGCCTTCGAACCGGTCTTGTTTGATCAAAAAGAGTTCTCATTTTGCACTGTATCTACAAAGTGACTCTACCATGTAAAATACTGAGAAGCGCTCGGATTTGTTTGCCGGAGCATGATGTCACGTTTTGCGATTTTGGTAAACTAAAGCAGACATCATATTCAATTATGTTTTCGTATGGGTTATGTTTTCTTTTCATGAGTTAGAATCGACATGGGCTAGCGCCAACATTCCGTGACAGAAAAAGTGGTAAGAGGCTGTTTCGATCATACACACCAATAGAAACTATTTCCTGTTCGTCTACCGCAATGTGTCGGAACTATAAAAAAAAGAAAGTTTATGTCCTAAATCTATGCTTTAGAGCATTCCCGAAAACCGACATCGATGAAAAGCTCGAAAATGAGAAATGCAAGTAACCGGTACAATTATACAGGTACAACTACAAAGGTTGTTACCCCGGTCCTGTGCAGGCAGGCACAAAGCAAATGAGAGCTATGGCTGAGGTACCAAATCACCATCCATCACATGATTTAATACGTATTTGATGCTCGGAGACAGCACGAAGCATCAAATATTCGTTTTTTCTGTAGGCTTTCTCACTTTGATGGAATATTTGTCTTGCCTTCGAACCGGACTTTGATGATCAAAAGAGTTCTCATTTTGCACTGTCTCGTCAAAGTGACTCTACCATGAAAAATACTGAGAAGCGCTCGGATTTGTTTGCCGTAGCATGATGTCTCGTTTTGCGATTTTGGTAAACTACAGCAGACATCATATTCAATTATGTTTTCGTATGGGTT
>CAJNAR010000185.1:0-147158 GCA_905220665.1 Albugo candida
CAGAGCATGGTTTGATTGTACGACAAGGGTTCGCAGCAGACAAGAAACCCTCGCCCTTTTCTCCCAACCCGTGAAGGCTATGTGACTTGTCCTTAATATGTATTGAAATGTTTGTCTCTCTGCTGGTCTAGGACGTGATGACTGAGGCAATGGAAGATGGTTTGTTGCTTGTTTACTCATGGTAGCTAAATTGTGGCACTCGTTATCGTTTTGTGAATGTCAGTATCATTCGACATGCTTCCGTTTTGGTGTGATACATATATTTCTTCAGTTGTTACTCATCATCAGCCAGTTAAAAGGAAGGAATCTGTTTAAAGTATAGATTCGTTCTGTTCTGTACAAGATCAGTAAGTAGTATCATTCGAACTTCCTGCAGGTGCTCGCTGAGGCGTACAAAATAGTCTGAATAGAGAATATCGAGCAGACTCTGACGTAATTCAATATCCTTTCGCAATGTGACTATGCTAAAGCATCAATAATATATATGAACGAAAACGAATAGAGTTTCCATCAAATACTTAGGTGATGTGCACCATGTAAGAAAAGAAAAAGGCCATCACATCACACATTAGCTCAGACATAACACTACACGACTACATCGTCAGAGATATTTTCCTCACTTTCCAGCCACATATCTCTGATAGATCCGATCATTTTGACCAATTCACAGCCTTTCTTGTGCATCATTTTCTTGTTTTTTTCAAGTGGACCTGGATTGCGGACTTGAGGTAAAAATAAAAGATTATCGACGTACAATGCTTTATCTCTATCCATTTGTAGTAAGAAGACTCAAAAAAACCGAATACCCGGTTTACCAGGGTATCGAAGTCTTGCAACTTTCGAGTTGCTGTTAGTTCTGTAGACTCGTTGTAGATCAATCATAACAAATTTTATAATACCACACATAGAGAATGTAGATTGCTCTGAAGTATCTTCCAGTAAGTCTGTGCAATATATTTACATGAGCTGAACGAGTTGATTCTGCTGTCTTCTGAAACGGTGTTGCAGGTTGGTTACCCATGACGGCACTTGCTTTTCTATCCGTGTGGCAAAAGTTTTCATTAATGTGAAATAGGTTTATAAAGCAGTCATGTCACGAGTAAATGTGAAATATTGTTTTCCAGCATCGTAAACTAACTAAAACTATCTTGAACTAACTGAAGCTATCTTGCAGAGCATGGTTTGATTGTACGACAAGGGTTCGAAGCAGACAAGAAACCCTCGCCCTTTTCTCCCAACCCGTGAAGGCTATGTGACTTGTCCTTAATATGTATTGAAATGTTTGTCTCTCTGCTGGTCTAGGACGTGATGACTGAGGCAATGGAAGATGGTTTGTTGCTTGTTTACTCATGGTAGCTAAATTGTGGCACTCGTTATCGTTTTGTGAATGTCAGTATCATACAACATGCTTCCGTTTTGATGTGATACATATATTTCGTCAGTTGTTACTCATCATCAGCCAGTTAAAAGGAAGGAATCTGTTTAAAGTATAGATTCGTTCTGTTCTGTACAAGATCAGTAAGTAGTATCATTCGAACTTCCTGCAGGTGCTCGCTGAGGCGTACAAAATAGTCTGAATAGAGAATATCGAGCAGACTCTGACGTAATTCAATATCCTTTCGCAATGTGACTATGCTAAAGCATCAATAATATATATGAACGAAAACGAATAGAGGTTCCATCGTATACTTAGGTGATGTGCACCATGTAAGAAAAGAAAAAGGCCATCACATCACACATTAGCTCAGACATAACACTACACGACTACATCGTCAGAGATATTTTCCTCACTTTCCAGCCACATATCTCTGATAGATCCGATCATTTTGACCAATTCACAGCCTTTCTTGTGCATCATTTTCTTGTTTTTTTCAAGTGGACCTGGATTGCGGACTTGAGGTAAAAATAAAAGATTATCGACGTACAATGATTTATCTCTATCCATTTGTAGTAAGAAGACTCAAAAAAACCGAATACCCGGTTTACCAGGGTATCGAAGTCTTGCAACTTTCGAGTTGCTGTTAGTTCTGTAGACTCGTTGTAGATCAATCATAACAAATTTTATAATACCACACATAGAGAATGTAGATTGCTCTGAAGTATCTTCCAGTAAGTCTGTGCAATATATTTACATGAGCTGAACGAGTTGATTCTGCTGTCTTCTGAAACGGTGTTGCAGGTTGGTTACCCATGACGGCACTTGCTTTTCTATCCGTGTGGCAAAAGTTTTCATTAATGTGAAATAGGTTTATAAAGCAGTCATGTCACGAGTAAATGTGAAATATTGTTTTCCAGCATCGTAAACTAACTAAAACTATCTTGAACTAACTGAAGCTATCTTGCAGAGCATGGTTTGATTGTACGACAAGGGTTCGCAGCAGACAAGAAACCCTCGCCCTTTTCTCCCAACCCGTGAAGGCTATGTGACTTGTCCTTAATATGTATTGAAATGTTTGTCTCTCTGCTGGTCTAGGACGTGATGACTGAGGCAATGGAAGATGGTTTGTTGCTTGTTTACTCATGGTAGCTAAATTGTGGCACTCGTTATCGTTTTGTGAATGTCAGTATCATACAACATGCTTCCGTTTTGGTGTGATACATATATTTCTTCAGTTGTTACTCATCATCAGCCAGTTAAAAGGAAGGAATCTGTTTAAAGTATAGATTCGTTCTGTTCTGTACAAGATCAGTAAGTAGTATCATTCGAACTTCCTGCAGGTGCTCGCTGAGGCGTACAAAATAGTCTGAATAGAGAATATCGAGCAGACTCTGACGTAATTCAATATCCTTTCGCAATGTGACTATGCTAAAGCATCAATAATATATATGAACGAAAACGAATAGAGTTTCCATCAAATACTTAGGTGATGTGCACCATGTAAGAAAAGAAAAAGGCCATCACATCACACATTAGCTCAGACATAACACTACACGACTACATCGTCAGAGATATTTTCCTCACTTTCCAGCCACATATCTCTGATAGATCCGATCATTTTGACCAATTCACAGCCTTTCTTGTGCATCATTTTCTTGTTTTTTTCAAGTGGACCTGGATTGCGGACTTGAGGTAAAAATAAAAGATTATCGACGTACAATGATTTATCTCTATCCATTTGTAGTAAGAAGACTCAAAAAAACCGAATACCCGGTTTACCAGGGTATCGAAGTCTTGCAACTTTCGAGTTGCTGTTAGTTCTGTAGACTCGTTGTAGATCAATCATAACAAATTTTATAATACCACACATAGAGAATGTAGATTGCTCTGAAGTATCTTCCAGTAAGTCTGTGCAATATATTTACATGAGCTGAACGAGTTGATTCTGCTGTCTTCTGAAACGGTGTTGCAGGTTGGTTACCCATGACGGCACTTGCTTTTCTATCCGTGTGGCAAAAGTTTTCATTAATGTGAAATAGGTTTATAAAGCAGTCATGTCACGAGTAAATGTGAAATATTGTTTTCCAGCATCGTAAACTAACTAAAACTATCTTGAACTAACTGAAGCTATCTTGCAGAGCATGGTTTGATTGTACGACAAGGGTTCGAAGCAGACAAGAAACCCTCGCCCTTTTCTCCCAACCCGTGAAGGCTATGTGACTTGTCCTTAATATGTATTGAAATGTTTGTCTCTCTGCTGGTCTAGGACGTGATGACTGAGGCAATGGAAGATGGTTTGTTGCTTGTTTACTCATGGTAGCTAAATTGTGGCACTCGTTATCGTTTTGTGAATGTCAGTATCATACAACATGCTTCCGTTTTGATGTGATACATATATTTCGTCAGTTGTTACTCATCATCAGCCAGTTAAAAGGAAGGAATCTGTTTAAAGTATAGATTCGTTCTGTTCTGTACAAGATCAGTAAGTAGTATCATTCGAACTTCCTGCAGGTGCTCGCTGAGGCGTACAAAATAGTCTGAATAGAGAATATCGAGCAGACTCTGACGTAATTCAATATCCTTTCGCAATGTGACTATGCTAAAGCATCAATAATATATATGAACGAAAACGAATAGAGGTTCCATCGTATACTTAGGTGATGTGCACCATGTAAGAAAAGAAAAAGGCCATCACATCACACATTAGCTCAGACATAACACTACACGACTACATCGTCAGAGATATTTTCCTCACTTTCCAGCCACATATCTCTGATAGATCCGATCATTTTGACCAATTCACAGCCTTTCTTGTGCATCATTTTCTTGTTTTTTTCAAGTGGACCTGGATTGCGGACTTGAGGTAAAAATAAAAGATTATCGACGTACAATGATTTATCTCTATCCATTTGTAGTAAGAAGACTCAAAAAAACCGAATACCCGGTTTACCAGGGTATCGAAGTCTTGCAACTTTCGAGTTGCTGTTAGTTCTGTAGACTCGTTGTAGATCAATCATAACAAATTTTATAATACCACACATAGAGAATGTAGTTTGCTCTGAAGTATCTTCCAGTAAGTCTGTGCAATATATTTACATGAGCTGAACGAGTTGATTCTGCTGTCTTCTGAAACGGTGTTGCAGGTTGGTTACCCATGACGGCACTTGCTTTTCTATCCGTGTGGCAAAAGTTTTCATTAATGTGAAATAGGTTTATAAAGCAGTCATGTCACGAGTAAATGTGAAATATTGTTTTCCAGCATCGTAAACTAACTAAAACTATCTTGAACTAACTGAAGCTATCTTGCAGAGCATGGTTTGATTGTACGACAAGGGTTCGCAGCAGACAAGAAACCCTCGCCCTTTTCTCCCAACCCGTGAAGGCTATGTGACTTGTCCTTAATATGTATTGAAATGTTTGTCTCTCTGCTGGTCTAGGACGTGATGACTGAGGCAATGGAAGATGGTTTGTTGCTTGTTTACTCATGGTAGCTAAATTGTGGCACTCGTTATCGTTTTGTGAATGTCAGTATCATACAACATGCTTCCGTTTTGGTGTGATACATATATTTCTTCAGTTGTTACTCATCATCAGCCAGTTAAAAGGAAGGAATCTGTTTAAAGTATAGATTCGTTCTGTTCTGTACAAGATCAGTAAGTAGTATCATTCGAACTTCCTGCAGGTGCTCGCTGAGGCGTACAAAATAGTCTGAATAGAGAATATCGAGCAGACTCTGACGTAATTCAATATCCTTTCGCAATGTGACTATGCTAAAGCATCAATAATATATATGAACGAAAACGAATAGAGTTTCCATCAAATACTTAGGTGATGTGCACCATGTAAGAAAAGAAAAAGGCCATCACATCACACATTAGCTCAGACATAACACTACACGACTACATCGTCAGAGATATTTTCCTCACTTTCCAGCCACATATCTCTGATAGATCCGATCATTTTGACCAATTCACAGCCTTTCTTGTGCATCATTTTCTTGTTTTTTTCAAGTGGACCTGGATTGCGGACTTGAGGTAAAAATAAAAGATTATCGACGTACAATGATTTATCTCTATCCATTTGCTGTGAGAAGACTCAAGAAAACCGAATACCCGGTTTACCAGGGTATCGAAGTCTTGCAACTTTCGAGTTGCTGTTAGTTCTGTAGACTCGTTGTAGATCAATCATAACAAATTTTATAATACCACACATAGAGAATGTAGATTGCTCTGAAGTATCTTCCAGTAAGTCTGTGCAATATATTTACATGAGCTGAACGAGTTGATTCTGCTGTCTTCTGAAACGGTGTTGCAGGTTGGTTACCCATGACGGCACTTGCTTTTCTATCCGTGTGGCAAAAGTTTTCATTAATGTGAAATAGGTTTATAAAGCAGTCATGTCACGAGTAAATGTGAAATATTGTTTTCCAGCATCGTAAACTAACTAAAACTATCTTGAACTAACTGAAGCTATCTTGCAGAGCATGGTTTGATTGTACGACAAGGGTTCGAAGCAGACAAGAAACCCTCGCCCTTTTCTCCCAACCCGTGAAGGCTATGTGACTTGTCCTTAATATGTATTGAAATGTTTGTCTCTCTGCTGGTCTAGGACGTGATGACTGAGGCAATGGAAGATGGTTTGTTGCTTGTTTACTCATGGTAGCTAAATTGTGGCACTCGTTATCGTTTTGTGAATGTCAGTATCATTCGACATGCTTCCGTTTTGGTGTGATACATATATTTCGTCAGTTGTTACTCATCATCAGCCAGTTAAAAGGAAGGAATCTGTTTAAAGTATAGATTCGTTCTGTTCTGTACAAGATCAGTAAGTAGTATCATTCGAACTTCCTGCAGGTGCTCGCTGAGGCGTACAAAATAGTCTGAATAGAGAATATCGAGCAGACTCTGACGTAATTCAATATCCTTTCGCAATGTGACTATGCTAAAGCATCAATAATATATATGAACGGAAACGAATAGAGGTTCCATCGTATACTTAGGTGATGTGCACCATGTAAGAAAAGAAAAAGGCCATCACATCACACATTAGCTCAGACATAACACTACACGACTACATCGTCAGAGATATTTTCCTCACTTTCCAGCCACATATCTCTGATAGATCCGATCATTTTGACCAATTCACAGCCTTTCTTGTGCATCATTTTCTTGTTTTTTTCAAGTGGACCTGGATTGCGGACTTGAGGTAAAAATAAAAGATTATCGACGTACAATGATTTATCTCTATCCATTTGTAGTAAGAAGACTCAAAAAAACCGAATACCCGGTTTACCAGGGTATCGAAGTCTTGCAACTTTCGAGTTGCTGTTAGTTCTGTAGACTCGTTGTAGATCAATCATAACAAATTTTATAATACCACACATAGAGAATGTAGATTGCTCTGAAGTATCTTCCAGTAAGTCTGTGCAATATATTTACATGAGCTGAACGAGTTGATTCTGCTGTCTTCTGAAACGGTGTTGCAGGTTGGTTACCCATGACGGCACTTGCTTTTCTATCCGTGTGGCAAAAGTTTTCATTAATGTGAAATAGGTTTATAAAGCAGTCATGTCACGAGTAAATGTGAAATATTGTTTTCCAGCATCGTAAACTAACTAAAACTATCTTGAACTAACTGAAGCTATCTTGCAGAGCATGGTTTGATTGTACGACAAGGGTTCGCAGCAGACAAGAAACCCTCGCCCTTTTCTCCCAACCCGTGAAGGCTATGTGACTTGTCCTTAATATGTATTGAAATGTTTGTCTCTCTGCTGGTCTAGGACGTGATGACTGAGGCAATGGAAGATGGTTTGTTGCTTGTTTACTCATGGTAGCTAAATTGTGGCACTCGTTATCGTTTTGTGAATGTCAGTATCATACAACATGCTTCCGTTTTGGTGTGATACATATATTTCTTCAGTTGTTACTCATCATCAGCCAGTTAAAAGGAAGGAATCTGTTTAAAGTATAGATTCGTTCTGTTCTGTACAAGATCAGTAAGTAGTATCATTCGAACTTCCTGCAGGTGCTCGCTGAGGCGTACAAAATAGTCTGAATAGAGAATATCGAGCAGACTCTGACGTAATTCAATATCCTTTCGCAATGTGACTATGCTAAAGCATCAATAATATATATGAACGAAAACGAATAGAGTTTCCATCAAATACTTAGGTGATGTGCACCATGTAAGAAAAGAAAAAGGCCATCACATCACACATTAGCTCAGACATAACACTACACGACTACATCGTCAGAGATATTTTCCTCACTTTCCAGCCACATATCTCTGATAGATCCGATCATTTTGACCAATTCACAGCCTTTCTTGTGCATCATTTTCTTGTTTTTTTCAAGTGGACCTGGATTGCGGACTTGAGGTAAAAATAAAAGATTATCGACGTACAATGATTTATCTCTATCCATTTGCTGTGAGAAGACTCAAGAAAACCGAATACCCGGTTTACCAGGGTATCGAAGTCTTGCAACTTTCGAGTTGCTGTTAGTTCTGTAGACTCGTTGTAGATCAATCATAACAAATTTTATAATACCACACATAGAGAATGTAGATTGCTCTGAAGTATCTTCCAGTAAGTCTGTGCAATATATTTACATGAGCTGAACGAGTTGATTCTGCTGTCTTCTGAAACGGTGTTGCAGGTTGGTTACCCATGACGGCACTTGCTTTTCTATCCGTGTGGCAAAAGTTTTCATTAATGTGAAATAGGTTTATAAAGCAGTCATGTCACGAGTAAATGTGAAATATTGTTTTCCAGCATCGTAAACTAACTAAAACTATCTTGAACTAACTGAAGCTATCTTGCAGAGCATGGTTTGATTGTACGACAAGGGTTCGAAGCAGACAAGAAACCCTCGCCCTTTTCTCCCAACCCGTGAAGGCTATGTGACTTGTCCTTAATATGTATTGAAATGTTTGTCTCTCTGCTGGTCTAGGACGTGATGACTGAGGCAATGGAAGATGGTTTGCTGCTTGTTTACTCATGGTAGCTAAATTGTGGCACTCGTTATCGTTTTGTGAATGTCAGTATCATACAACATGCTTCCGTTTTGATGTGATACATATATTTCTTCAGTTGTTACTCATCATCAGCCAGTTAAAAGGAAGGAATCTGTTTAAAGTATAGATTCGTTCTGTTCTGTACAAGATCAGTAAGTAGTATCATTCGAACTTCCTGCAGGTGCTCGCTGAGGCGTACAAAATAGTCTGAATAGAGAATATCGAGCAGACTCTGACGTAATTCAATATCCTTTCGCAATGTGACTATGCTAAAGCATCAATAATATATATGAACGAAAACGAATAGAGGTTCCATCGTATACTTAGGTGATGTGCACCATGTAAGAAAAGAAAAAGGCCATCACATCAAAGCATTGTACGTCGATAATCTTTTATTTTTACCTCAAGTCCGCAATTCAGGTCCACTTGAAAAAAACAAGAAAATGATGCACAAGAAAGGCTGTGAATTGGTCAAAATGATCGGATCTATCAGAGATGACTAAAGTGAAATATAGGCTGGTATAATGTCTTCACTGATTGGCGAACCAAGCAACTAACATCCTATCTGATCCGATTCTGATTGTAGTCGATGGATATAACGCGAGTTCATGTCTGCTTTATGAACCTAGATGTTCTGCACAACAGCCTGTTCTTGTGCATCATTTTCTTGTTTTTTTCAAGTGGACCTGGATTGCGGACTTGAGGTAAAAATAAAAGATTATCGACGTACAATGCTTTATCTCTATCCATTTGCTGTGAGAAGACTCAAGAAAACCGAATACCCGGTTTACCAGGGTATCGAAGTCTTGCAACTTTCGAGTTGCTGTTAGTTCTGTAGACTCGTTGTAGATCAATCATAACAAATTTTATAATACCACACATAGAGAATGTAGTTTGCTCTGAAGTATCTTCCAGTAATTCTGTGCAATATATTTACATGAGCTGAACGAGTTGATTCTGCTGTCTTCTGAAACGGTGTTGCAGGTTGGTTACCCATGACGGCACTTGCTTTTCTATCCTTGTGGCAAAAGTTTTCATTAATGTGAAATAGGTTTATAAAGCAGTCATGTCACGAGTAAATGTGAAATATTGTTTTCCAGCATCGTAAACTAACTAAAACTATCTTGAACTAACTGAAGCTATCTTGCAGAGCATGGTTTGATTGTACGACAAGGGTTCGAAGCAGACAAGAAACCCTCGCCCTTTTCTCCCAACCCGTGAAGGCTATGTGACTTGTCCTTAATATGTATTGAAATGTTTGTCTCTCTGCTGGTCTAGGACGTGATGACTGAGGCAATGGAAGATGGTTTGTTGCTTGTTTACTCATGGTAGCTAAATTGTGGCACTCGTTATCGTTTTGTGAATGTCAGTATCATTCGACATGCTTCCGTTTTGGTGTGATACATATATTTCTTCAGGTGTTACTCATCACCAGACAGTTATTATAAGGAAAAAAATCTTTACAATTATATGTATCGTTCACTTATTCCCAGCTACAATCATCCTAGAAGTTCTCCAGAGTACTTTCCATTGTTTTTCGTCCTCTGATTACAAGTATCTTTATCTTTTAAGATACGTATCACTGAAACTTGTTCTATGTGATCGCGAAGGTTTCATGAGCATGCTGTTCTACAAAACTTCCAAATACTGATATCCTACACATACACATTCTACAGGAGTTGTTCCGGGAAGATCAACTCATTGCTGACGCAAAACTTCAGTCTTTGTCATGTCTTTGAGACGGTATAGAATTTGCGGTAGACAAAACTGCGGCAAAGACTTACCTTAGGCTAGCAAAAAGTGAACTTAGTAACTGTTACATAAATTCATACTTTTTAATGAGCTCCAAGAGCTCAACAGATACAACTTCACTCTTGGATCTTTTTCGACTTTCACCGTATTGGATATGCAGGAAGAAGACCTCTCTTCCTGTTCGCCTTTCCAACTCTCGATGCAGCTGATGCGGTAGGGATTGTTCGGCCATATCGAGGAAGTAAAAATTCTTCACGAGGTTGAAATCCCTGCTTCGAATTGGGAGGTCAATGAATTTAAGGCATTCGCGATAATCCCAGCCATGGCTAGTCCCATCTTCGGTCCATGGTTAGGTCAGCATGTACAACTGCTGAGAAGTGGAGAATAAAGAACTTTCTCACGAGTCGCTCCTCGCTTGACAATGTTCAAAAGCAATGGGGGCTACATAAACTCAAGATGAAGAAAGGCGGGATTGTGATGCATCATTTTTTCAGATTTGATAAATATATGTATGTTGATGCAATCTATCCGAGCTTTCATCGACTAGTATGAGCAGGTGGTGATTCTACTATGAAGTATGTCCGACAATTCCGATCAGATTGTCAAGATCACGGACAATATACCCGGAATGGACTATTTGTAAGCTAAAGATATGCTTCTTCGCGAATTTGAGAGTATACATTGGAAAGAAAAAGGTATATTGGCACTGAAGGTCCACCACAATAGACCAAGAAAAGGTCGAGTATGCCTACCAAGCATCGAGCTTTTTGTACTTGAATGTGATGCTCGCCAAGTTTCAATCTTGGTGAAGAAGTATCCCGACAACTTTTTTTTCAATTACAACATGCCTAGTTTTAGTATTACTCTCGCAACTTTCTCATTTTTGACTATTGCATAAACAATTCCATATCTCTAACTAAGTACATCCATACCGGCATTAAATTGTTGCTCCAACAACTTCAATCGAGACTTATTTTTGATTGGCTAATTCACAGATGTTTTAACTGTGGTAGGCTAATACATATGACAATTTCCATTTGACACATATTGTATTTCTATACGCTGCCTACGAGATTGCAATATGCTTCCCCCATCAATACATCAAAACTACAACACATTTGAAGATCTCTTCAAGGCTGTACAAGAGTTTGCATTCATTGAAGGCTATGCTTTGGCTATAAAGAGCTATACCAAAAATCTGCGATGCTGCATAAAGTGCGACTTAAAAAAGGACATACGATACAAGGTAAGACTGGAGCCCAGAATTTCAACTCTACTGATACAAGTAAAACAGGTCAAACCTTAACAGGAGGATCGATAGCGCCAAGCAGCCACCAAGTCAATTGACCGCCCGTTTTTGCTCTACGCCACAATATATAAACGTGATTCAAATTGGAGATTGCTTGTAAAAAACGGTCAACATAATCATGAAAAATCAAAAGATATTGCTGGGCATTCAATAGCACAAAGGTTTACGATTGAGGCAAAAACAACGATTCAAAGGTGCCTTCAATCTGGAGCTAGACCTAGCGAGGCGAGAAAAGCTCTTGAACTGCAAGATTCATCAAATAGAGCTAGCATGAGGGGCATTTACTATGAAAAGGTAAAGTCATGAATTAGCCTCAGAAATTTTTGTGCTTAGATATGTCAGAATTTGATTTTATTCTAATCATTTCACTTTCCAGGGTAAGATGCGAAATCAGTTCCTCAATGGTAGAACACAAATCGCAGCACTACTTGAGGAGCTCAAGGAAGACCATTACATCTCTTCAGCCCAATGCAGCGATGACAATCTGACGAACTTTTTTTTTGCCAATCCAAAGTCCATCAAGTTGACGCGACGATTTCCTTCTGTTTTGTCCTTGGACTGCACATACAAGACAAACAAGTATAAAGTGCCCCTGCTCCATGCTGTTGGGTTTACTTGCCTAAATTCAACATTCTCATCATCCTTTACATTTCTGCCGAAAGGCATCAGGAGGACTACATATGGGCACTAAACCAGATCAAAAGTATCTATAATGGGGTATCATCTCCGAAGGTCATAATCATAGATCGCGAGCTTGCACTAATAAGGGCTGTCCAGGAAGTTTTGTCATCGAGCAAGCATCTCCTTTGTCGTTGGCATGTTTAGAATTTTTGATGATTTATCAGTGATTGACCACACGTAAGTAATGTTTCTCATAAAAAAACACAGATTTATTAGTATCTAATTACAAGAATTATTCTTTCAGTTGCAGAACAGCAGAAATCCTGAAACTCTTACCAGCTCGTGAAAAAATTCAAAAATCAAGTATGAATACAAGTTAAATCTATTGCTGTACTTGGAAGAGACATGGCTTGTGAACAAGGAACGATTTGTTACAGCACGGACAAAGTTTTACTCTCACTTCGGGAATATCAACACATCGCGAATCGAAGGAGCACATGCCACAATCAAAAGATGGTTGAAGATGTCAACAATGGATATGCGAGATGTGAGAGCCAAATTAACTGATTGTCTACAGCAGCAAGAGAGGGAGCTTCGGACAGCAGTCGCAGCAACAGAAACTCGAGTTTATCATAATCTGAATGGCAGGATATATGATGGTGTAGTGCGTAAGGTGTCTCCCTTGCTCAGAGAAAAATAAAAGATGAAATCAAGGAGGGCTTGGTTGGCAACAGGGCAGGAGCTTACACGCATGCTTTCCAAGCAATTTATGGTCTACCTTGCTGGCACTCACTTTCCAATAAATCGATAATGACCAAACCCTCTTACCATCCGTCATCCACCAACAATGGCACCTTTCTCCAGAAATCACATCAACAGTCTTAAAGGATGCTGAAGAAGGTTCAGAGACTGGTATTGTAGAATTTCGAAAAACTGTGCAGCAACTTGAGACAACTTTCCAATGCTTGAACTCCAGTGAACAAAAGGAAATAAAGGCTCAACTTATACAGTTGGCAACCCAGAGATCAAAAGCACCAAATCCCCCCTTTACTATAGTTAAGCAGCGAGTAAGACCAGCAGGATCGAATCAGCCTTTTCAGAATGAAGCTTCCATGAAACGAGATCTGTCAGCATTTGAGCATCAGACACAGAAGAAATGCAGGTGCATCAATTGCGGGAACATCGGCCATAACAAGCGATCTTGCAGAATTCCGGTTTCAAGCTTAGATTCTGGACAAGCTTTGATAAATAATTAGAGATTTTTCCTTTACAATGTTTTTTCATCATACCTTTTATTTTCGGCCGGTAGTGTATAATAACTTTTGCATCTATACCACGCATTCTAGCTCAGCAAACTGCCAATGAATCTTCTATCAATGGTGAGTGTTTAGCTCTGCTAAAGGTATCTATATTACAATAATTAGCCTTAGAAGTACATGACTTCTATTCGTTTGAAATGTTAACTTAGTTATTCTTCAAAATAGTTGTGAAAGTAATAATTTGAGTAGGCATGACGTAATCTAAATTTAAGATAAATGTAATTAAAAAAAAGCTGTCGGAATATAGAAACCATTGTTTATTGTTAGAAAAAAGTTTTGGGAGTGATAATTCAAGTAGGCATGATGTAATTTAAAATGAAAAGTAAAAATGTACTTAGAATAAAAAGGTGTCGGGATATCAATACCCTGAATTAATTCGACACGCAAGATTGGGACATTTATCAAGTAAGAGATTTAAGAAGAAGAAGAATTTTGTGAAAAAATTCGATGTAAATTCAAGACCATCATCGAATTGTGTCGATCCCGAAATCTGTTAAGACTTTTTGAATGGAAAGTCGTCCATTTATCAGTTTAATTGACTGTATACGGGATGTTCAATACAAGATCGCTTCTAGAATTGGTACACAGCGATGTGTTAAACCGATACAAGAAAATCTCAGGAAGGTGCAAAGTACATGGTTAATTTCGATAGACTCAATTCGTACGAGCCCGGAAGCATTTAGTAAGCTCGTTGATTCAAGGATCTAGCGGAGATCCAACTAAGAAAAAGAATCAAGTGGTTGCGTTGCCTACAGATGCTGTTGCTGAATATATCAATCACAAATTCGCAAAGCTATTCAAAAGGCGGAAATAGTACGCAAGACTAAAGGTCTCTATTCACCGCAAGAAATCGTTCTTTTTTTTTTGAAGCAAATGAATCGATCAAAAAATGGAAAGAGCAAGATGCATGTTGTCGCACATGCAAGAAAAATGCTGGCAGAAGCTATGAATACGGTTGTGTCATGCATAATCAGCAGAGGTACATGTGCAACAAACCAATATGAAACACCATTTGAAGTTTTTTACGGTTAGCAACATAATAAATCTCACATTCACATTCGAAAGTTTTGGAGCTCTTGGTTTTGCGCATATCGATAAGTCTAAACGATCCAAATTAGACAAGAAGACCTACAAAGGCATGTTTCTGGGCTAATCGAAAATGCAAAAGGATATCATGTATGGAATTCGGAATCTTATCATTTGGAAACAACGCGTTGAGCTTCTTTTCAAGATCTTCAATCATCGAAGTATGTCCAAGTTTCATGCCGAGTTCGGGCTACGGAACGGAATTCTAAGGCAAAGGAATCGTTGATAAAGCGGAAACGCCCATTATAACCAGACTTGAAAATGATGAAGATTGCGGTGATAAAGACGCTGATAAAGTTAAATTGACGTCATCATGGAGATCAATACTGATGCGGAGTTTGTGCACAGGTGAGACTTAATGATTGTAATGGCTCTCCGATATCTGCACAATCTGGGCCCAGCAACCTACGTCACAGCAAACAGTCCTACGCAATCATTGCGTACAAATTATCACATGCTACTGTTCTTTATTAGCTGGAAGAAAATCGACCACAGAAAAGACTTCAGAACGAACAGGAGAACGCCAATGCTGCGTTAGACGCACTGAAAAACGTACAAAGATGCAGTGTGAATTGAAAATTTAGATCAATGGAAAGTTGCCATCGATCAAGAAATGTAAGCGCTCGAAGAAAAAAAGACATGGACTGTGACAAAGGAGAAACCGAATATGAAGGTTATCCGAACGAAATAGGTATTCACCCTGAAGCAAAACAAAGTTGGTGATTCAAAAGTACAAAGTAGACTCGCTACTCTAGTATATCGACGAAAATATGAAGCGGAATGGCACAGTTACAAAAATGAATTCTATCTGTGTTCACTTATCGCCTTTCTGTCACGAGGATTTATACATTCTGCATAATGATGTCGACACCGCTTTTTCTTTATTAATTATGCCCGATACGTATTCCCGATGATTGAAGATGTTTCAATCCAAGAATTCAAGCAGAGGTCTAAACGAGCCGGTCTCTTGAGATTTTTTGATAACAGCCCTAAAGAACAATTTGAATTTCTCGTCAACGCAATTAGCCTATGGACCCCTTCAGTTAGGAACTCCGTGAAATGGTCAACTTTGAAGTCGGTGGCATGAATCCAGATCCGAAAATGGTATTCAAAAAATTGAATAAAAAAGCAGCACAGTTCAATGAGTCTTATTTGGCAAGAAAATTTCTCAGGACTGCAACTAAAGACCCCAAACCAATAGGTTGTGATGAAAAAAAAGTGAAATGACCAATAGAGAAGTCGAGCATTATAAAAATCAAAGATCATTCACATGTACAAAATGTCTTCGGTAAGAACAGCACTTTGACTGCTTCAATAAACAAGCCAAATGAGAAACTGAAGAGGGATGCTGGAATTGTGGTGAAGATTACTGGTTGAATGAATGTCCAACCAGAACAGAAGCAGAGAAGAAAGAGTGGCTGCATAAAAGCGGGCCGAATTTTCTGTGAAGAAGTTACGACGTTTGAGTGACCCTGAAGCAAAAAAAGTGGATGCTGTCGTTTGAGGTGGACAGTGGAAAATTTATTCAGTTTTCCTGCTTGTCAGCAGATGATACCGTTATCCCCAAGAGATTGGCCATAAGTTTGGTCGATGCCGGGATGGAGCTCCGTGTGTAGAGCATTTAGTCAAGGAAATATCGTATGAAAAACGTAGAAGTATTTCAAGACTGTTGCCAAAAGTTGAATATGCAGTTGTTTCTGCAGATTCCAGCTGGTCCAGTTAAGTTCCCGAACACGGATTTTTACATTTTTCAAGAAGCGTCGTGGGAAATACTTATTGAAAAACATTTGTTTAATTCGATTGGTATAGACGGCAAAGAGCAGCTGTTTTCTTTAGCTGAGAATCAACATTAGTTTGAGAGCTATAGTGGAGCTATGAAAGTTGATGAGTGCTTGGCGAAGGACGCAAAGATGGTGGAAGAAAACACAGGTAGCGACTGCCTCAATTAAGAATGGTCTAGTGGTAGAACATCCGACGATTGTTGGTTCGCTTGCTTTCTAATTTGCAATGTTGTTTTTTGTCACAATTATTGGGCTTTACTCCTGCGGAGGCTGAGCCCTTGTCACTACATCTCGTGAAAGGTGCAAACAGGTTCGTCTAAGATTCGGACCGAATTCTCCGTTGATGATACAAGTGAGGGGAAAGAGGATGTGGACAAGCCTCTTTCAGCAAGTTTCATTTATACGTGCTTTTCCGTCAAGAAACCTGGAAAAGCATTGTAGAATGACCATTGACGATCACAGAATCATTCAGCCGAAGTGCGGTTCAATGCCTTACTTGTCTACAAAAACTGTTGTCTTGAGTAAAATGACTACTTTTGGAATTATGGACATGTAATCTGGCTTTTGGCAGCTACCCTCACACGCAGGCGATCCGGAGATACTTTCTTTTGTCACCAATGGCAAGAGCCTACACACCAAATCATGCTCTCCAAGGAATAATTGATTCTGGTTGTATTTCCAATCAGTTATAATCAAGGACTTGGAAGTATTACTGGATACATCAGTTCTCATTAAGATGAACGACCTGTTTTTGATTGCATAAGATGAGGTCACTTTTCTCAAGGTATTAAAAGATGTTTCAAATATTGTGAAAACGTTTAGATTGAAGAAAATTCTAATAGAACCAGTCTGTTCGTAAAAGAATCTCGATGGTGTTGGAAAAAATTAAGATGGAGATGGAATCAAGCAAGATTCTGAAATGGTACAAGATCTACGGGACTTTAGAGGTCCGAATACAGTTGGCTAAGTTCAACAATTCCTTTGTATAATGAACTGGTTAGAAAACGAGTGGCGAGAAATATGTCTTTAGTATTGATGTAGAATCAAATGGATTGATTTCAAATGCTTAAGAAGCTCAAAGCGAAAAGTGTGAAGCTGCATCACTTGGTGGACACCGCTATGATATGTGTCTTTACGGATTCAAGCTTGTATGGATGGCGTTTAGCAGTAACACAAGTGGTAGAGTGGGATTCTGCAATACCCCTGGAGAAACAAGTACATCAAGAAGTCATATTACTATCTGGCTGTATTACTGAATCCGAGTTGAATTGGAGGTTCACTGATATGGCTCTCGAAAAGGCAGACTGTCTTCTTCGACTTCGTCATTTGGCGTATCATTTTGATTGATCAAAATGATACGCCCTTGGCTAGCAGAGGGGCTATCGGCTCCTCAAGCCTTCCTAACAAGACTTGAGAAGAGAATGATAAAAGGGAGAATGTATTTAAATGGTAGTAATGCCTAACGCTCTTTAGCTAAGGGCTTCATGTAATTTCCAACTATCATGGCTACATGCGGCATGTCATACTCCCTCAATGAAGCACGAGGCTATAGCACGAAAAGATACGGCGAAAAGTGACTTGTTCAGTGGACACGCCCTAGTCAATCGTCACCGTTCCATTAGTGTGGAATGTCTGGATAGTAAAAGGTCCACTGAAAACTGCACGGGTTTCGGCTCGGAAATGTTTAGGAATGTTCAGGAGCACGGACCTTGACGTGGTCACCGGGTTTTTAAAAATCTTCCAATCGCTTACTGTTTTCATTATTGTTGTCGGCGAGGATCGCTTCAAAGCGACGTTTCGAGAGATAGCTCCAGTTGGCCTCGTAAAGCTGCCGGGTGATCATGTCCTGTCCAATTAATACTTGACTTGGCGATGCATTTAAAATGCTATGAAAACTGGCACGAAGATCAAATACAGCGTAGTAGATAGCTTCTTCCAGTCGACACCCTCGTAGCAGCGAATAATGTTCAGGATCTCTAAATGAACCCTTTCACATACAGCGTTCGCTTTGAGGTTCTTTGATGTGATCGGCTTAGCTTTGATACCATAACTTCTTAGAAGTTTCTGAAATTCGGCACCTGTAAATTCTGTCCCTTGAATAACTTCACGTGGACGAGGGTATCGACACAGTAATTCCCGTTCAAAGCTCTCTGCAGTGGTGCGCGCGAACTTGTTTGCTTGGACACCAACTTCAAGCCACCGTGTTGCCTGATCAATAATGGGGATCCCGTAGCTTCCGTCTTTATAGGGCCCAATTAGATCGACATGGACCACATCAAATGGATTCACGCTCTTCTAAGTTCTGGGTGGTAGAAGACCATAATCTTGTTTTTTGCCATAAACTTTGGCACGCTTGCAAACTGAACACGTCTTCCTTCGTGATCGCCGCTGGTAAAATGTGTGCTTGAAATCTCGTCTGCATTGTTTGCGGAAGTAATTAGAATATAAAAATACCGAAAAGGAGTGTAGAGGACCACATATTGTAGCTGGTCATAACTAAGCTTTTTGTATTTGACATATCTATTTCCTCACAGAAAACAACCGATTCAGATTGGTCAATATCATTTCACATCGACCTCACGTAATACTGGTCGCTGAAAACGTCATTTAGACCCTTCAAAGACGGGAGTCTGGTACACCACATCACGAGATGCTATTCCAGTGCGTAATGGTATGACGACATGCACCTTCGACTAGGTAGGCCCAACGAGGCACATTTCGCATTCAGCTGAATCGTCTGTAAGGGATGCAAATTGATCTGATTTTAAATTTCGCGCTCCGTCAGTTTACGTCAGAAATGCATCATACTGGACATCACATGCCCAAAAAATCTTTCATGGCCGCACACTCCATCTCCTATATGCCCGAGCACAAGAATACACAGTTATTGCCTGCTTTGATGAAACAAAATTGTTTTATGTGCATTATTGCGCAATCGATCATCGCGGAGCGTAGGTGGGACAATTACACGCTTCTAGTAAGTTATCAAGGTACACCCAAGTAGAGGTAATAGCTGAAAATCGGGTTTATTGAAGCCCGAAAGACATGAAGACTTGATTGTCTAAATCATCGGGTCTTCGTCTTGATGTTAACAAAGTACCAGACCATGCATGACACACTTAGGGTCTTCCGTGATTGAGCAGATCTAATCTATTAGTTGCACATCATCGTTTTTCATGGTCTGGAAGCGCGTTCGCGAGAAGGCGTCTGCTCCAGCGTTTTTCTCTCCCTCGATGTATTGCATAGTCAAGTTGTACTCGGAGAGAAGCAATTTACAGCGTTTTACCCGCATATTGTTCCGTTGGGTCAATGAGGTTCTTATGATCCGTATGGACAACAACCGAAAGCTCGACGGATAATCTCAACAACCGATATCAACTCCAGTTCCATTGCTGTATAGTTTCGCAGGTGTTTGTTGAGTGCTCGAGAGTAACACTCTATGATCTTAAGCTCTTGCATATTAATACCCCCAGCTTGTGTCCCACTTGCATCTGCATACACGTGGAATGGCTTTTTGAAGACGGTAAAGGAGAGAAGTACTGCCTCTGAAAATGGTGTTTGTATATCCCGGAATGCCTTAGTGTCCGTAGGATTCCACATAAATGGAACGTTCGTGCTTGTACAGCGTTGAAGAAACTGGCATAATGCTGTCTTGTTTGGCACCATATCCAGATATTAATTGATCATGCCCAGAAATCGCCTTAGCTCCTTTTTGCTTCGTGGAATCGCAATCTGCTGTATCGCTTGAATCTTTTTTTCCTGCGGCTCGATCCCTTCCGCGGTGGGCGTGTCCGAGATAATCTACTTCCGATCGTTGAATATGGCTTTTTTCCGTTCAGTGTGACATCATATTTGTTCAGTCGCTCAAACACCACTCGGAGATTCTCGAAATGGTAGAATTCGTCGCTCGAAAACACCAAGAAATCATCCAGGTACACAACAACAAAGTCCAGATCACCGAAGATCTTCTCCATGCATGCTTGATACTCATCAGGCGCGGTAGAAATTCCCATGGGAAGACGCTTGTATTGGTACTTTCTAAAAGGGAGGAAGAAGGCAGTAAGCGGTCTGCTTTGCTTAGTCAACTGTCTACAGTAGTATCCCATGTTGGCATCTAAAGTCGTTAAGCACTTTGCTGCCGACAGCCGTAGCAGGATCTCGCGCATCCGGAGAAAAAAATATGAACTGCGGCGTAACCAGCGATTGAGTACTCTATAGTCAATCAGCAGGCGGAGAGAACCGTAAGGCTTTGTCGCGAAAAACGCTGGACTGACCAATTCCGAATCATGTATCTGTCCCAACACGTTGAGTTGCATCAGACGCTGGATCTCTGCTCTTGTTGCGTTATCTTGAATGCGGGGAATCGGGTATGGCTTGGCGTGAACTGGCTGGTACCCTGGTGATAGTGGTAAGATTTTCCTATCATTCCTCATCCGTCCCAGATGATCATCGTACAAAGGACGATTCTTCTCTAGCAACTCCATGTAGCTCCCGGACAACTCGGCAGTCAGATGATTTGTCACCAGTTTCTATGGATCGACAGCCGAATCCGCAAGCTATTTTTATTCTTCTACAGATTCCGTGTCGAGCGTCTCTGACTTGGTACCATCAACTCCACCTATATTGACTTGAAGACAATGTTCGTCCCATTCTCGACCAATGACCATAGCATCCTTGCAATCTTCACTCACTTGAAAGCGGTGCGTTACAACTGAATCAGCCTTTAGCTTGGGAAAGCGAAACCGGGCGACGATGGTCCTTCTACTCGTCACATCTTGGCCCATGGTCTCAAACACCTTCGTCACTTGCGGAACCACATTTTACTTATGTTTGGCACTGGCAAGCACAAATGACTTATTGACGATACTTCTTGAAGTACCAGTGTCCAACAGAGCTGCAAACTTTTCTTTGTCATGACGAATTTGCACGGTAACCCGAAGCGGAGCTGTTGGGACAACAGGTTTTTGCCGGACTAGACCAAGTTGCTTGCACTCGTCTTCACTGCTGATGTCGTCCTCCTTTAACACATTTGGGTACGTCTCTTGATCACTTTCGACTACCAGTTGCTGGTGCTCCTCAGTTTTCTTCTTATGGGCAAAGCAATCGCTTGTGTTGTGCGGTCTTCTTTGTGATGAGAGTAGAACTTATCGCCACCATCCGACCTTGAAGTTGGTCTTGTTACTTCCTTTTTGCTCTTGTACTGTTGTCCATTCTTGTGAACACTATTTCCTTCGCTACTACCGTATTTATCTTCGCGGCCTCTGTATGGTCCCCGCCCTTCTCGTGCAGTGGGCACCTTGTGCAGTCGCTCTTGTTTCTCCAGTCGCGAAAATTATTGCTATTGAGTGTTTTGTGTTTTACACCCTCAGCTGCAAGCTTGTCTTGCCATGCCATCGGCATCCCACGCTTGAATTAGTGGCGCATCTACACATCTGGAATCACCTCGGCCTTTTCAGGGAGCTCTGCAAAAAAAACCGAACATTCTCGCGCAGAAGCTGGGAGAACATGAGTACACTTTTATCCTGTCGCTTGGTTGCGTTCCATAGTTCGTGGTCCAGATCTTCGCTAAATCCTTCTGGCACAGAAAGCGGTCCCACGGCTGTATAGAATTGGTCAAAAGAACATGTTTCGGATCTTTCTTGGGCCACCAACAGGTCCACATCATGAGCAAGGTCCCTTCACTTAGCGCAATCAAGTTGAGGCTCTTCTGTTCTTCGTTCCATCGCTTCCTCTTAGCGAGGCTCTGAATTTCGCAACTCCACTTCAGAAAGCTGAGTGGACTTCCACCCTTGACCTTTGCATCTTTCCTTGCAGGGTATTCGCTGGGATGTCATCTTTGCATGGAGAAATTACCACCGTGTTGACGAAGTCTTCATCGTTCTGTCGGCTCATGCTGGATGGGTCTTGATTCTCTTCTGTACGACTCGGATTTGATTGGTATCCACTGAGCAAGTCATTTTTCTCCGCATCTTTACGTACGAAAACCCCGTGCTTCATGGACTTAGTATGACATGCTGCATGTAGACATGACAGTGACATGCCGCATGAAGACATGATAGTTGGAGGCTGTATATAGTCTTTAGTTTAAGCACGTTAGGCATTACACCTTTTGAATACATTCTCATTTTTACCAACCTCTCCACAAGCCTTCCTAACAAGACGTGCGGGGCCGATATCCCCTCTTCTAGCCAAGGGCGTTTCAATGGATTTCAAATGTATTGTGATCACGAGAATCTCCTTCGCATTTTTGGTCCGGAACAAAACAAAAAGAAGAACTCTGTTGGAAGACTCCATCGATGCAGCATGAAACTGATGTCGTTTGACTATGAGGCTTATCATATCGCAGGAATTGTGAATGTATGGGCAGCTATCCTTTCTCACTGGTTAGATGCACCAGATGAGCGTAAGTCAGTAGATAGGCTGAGTAGAAAAACCAACTTCCGTCTCCGACCAATATACTCCTATAAGCCAAACTACCAGGAAACAGGCCCCTGACAGCATATAAAGTTATAGCGAACATGCAGAAGACATATTTTCACGGTGGGGTTACCGGTTTGAGATTTTGCAAGTTAAAACAAGTTTGGGAGAAAGAGGGTCTTATTTAGATCCTCAATCAAGATGTGGGAGTCACTATTCGGGTTCTGATTGTTGAACACCATGGTAGTGCAGGACATTGGGGTTTAACGCTTTATCATTTGTGCTGGAAAGAAAGTTTTGGCTGCATCAGCTTTAAGCCAAGTGCAACGAGCTTGTGCAAACTGTCTTATCTGGTTACAAACCAAGACAGGAAAAATTATACCAATCAATGTACGTGGACATTCCAAAAGTAACGCGAGATCACACTCGAATTACTACTTTGTTGGTCCATCGAATAATGGTGAGCGATGCTCGTTTTTAAAGATGCTTCCAGTCATTATTGTTTATTACATACTCGTAAAAACCCGAGTGCCTAACATGCTGATTAGTGCATGATTGAATGGAACTCGCTATTTGCGATGGCAAAAAATTGGGCAAGTGATAGTTGAACTCTCTCCAAAAGAAAGTGATCGCTGAGCTCGCTCGTCTTACCGGACCCTCATGCGAATATATTCTTACGTATTGTCATGAAAAGAATGAAAGTGTAGAGCGCATCAATAGGGATTTATTACAGTGGCTGAGGGCTATGGGGGCAGAAATGAAACTGGATATGACGAAATGGTCTGACAGTATCTCGAGTGTCATGGGAATATTGATCCAAAATCCTCGTCAGCCGGTAGCTGGAAGAACTGCTATTGAATGTTTTGCAGTATTGAAGCCAGATGCTTTACTAAATCGTATTTTTATGATTTATGATATGGCTGTCCCGATAGCAGTGTAAATCCGTACATGTAATGAAAGCTGCAGATTTTGCACGAGCTACTACTGAATACTCATTTGGAGATTGCTGATGAAGCGGAGAGGAGACAACACAAGAGTCAAGTGATTCAGAGAGGCGTGCAACTTAAGGTATTTAGTGTTGGTAATATGGTTCTTTGGGTGTAAGTCGACATGAAACTAAATTCGCATAACCTTAGGGTTCATTGGCTAGGCTTCTGTTGAGTTATAGAATGCAAAGAATATCCATGTGAAATATAGACTAGTTCACAAGCCGTGCAAACGAAGCTCGCTGCAGTCACTTAAAACCCTATTGCAGCTCGGAGCTAGGGGCAAATAAAGACATGGTGGCGCACGTATTCAACCAAAATTAGAATATGATGCTGGATGTGGAGTCGATCTGCGGTCATCGTAAACTACAGAAGAAATGGGAGCTACAGATCAAATGGTAGGGTCTCGAAGAGGTGGAGGAGGAGGCATCATGAGAACCTTATGTATCTTAAAGCGAATTGTGCTTGCTCTACTCTCGCGATATCGTCAGAGTTGTGACTCAAGACATTAGATTCCCATTTTGGGAGTAGTGTGGTGGAAAATGGCCATTTAAAGGAAACCAATCGGATATGTAACGTACAGTATATGTACGTCATTTTGTTCAGGTCAGTACTCTACAAGTAGATGTGTGGCATAGATCAGCTAGGTTCATATGTATTGATCAATAAACCAATGGCTGTGGGAAGCTGTTTCTTAAGGCTTAGACTAACTAGTATAGTGAACTAAGGATCATCGGAAAATAATAAACATACAGCTTATCTTTATACTGATTAGTAGTGTTTCTGAATTATTTCAGCCATCTGATCAAGGGCATCGAGTAGTTTAATCCGGAGACCACCACAGGTGTCAAATTGTAGCCAGTATTCCCAAACTTTTGGTGATGATTGATCCTGCTGCAGATATTGGGCATACCACGAAACATTATATGTCGAAAGAGCGCAACTGTTGATGTGGAAAGCCGCGTGCAGCAGAATGGGAACAGCGATTTATCGAAACCTACACAGAAAATTGGCTAGGACCACAATACCAAACACATTAAGCTCTTTATTTTTCATCTACTTTTGAGCTCATCAGCAGGCTAGGAGGCCAATGGCAAACGTGTCGACTCCTCGCTAGCACGCAAAGTCGCCGAGACGAACGTATCCAATCTGAACGCGGCCGCTAACCCACTCGAGCTGCACGAGGGAGACGCAATCGTTATTGGGCGAGTTCAAGGCCCCAGATAGCAGGGGTCGTATCTCCGAAGCATGCTCTGAGACAATAGACCGGCTTGAGGGACTCCTCGTAGGGATGGCGCAGAAGCAAGCACATTTATGGCATTCCAGCTGAAGATAAAAGATGAGCTAAGTCTACGGGCTGAAGCTGCGCACACGTCAACCCCTGTGAACATATTATACGGTTGAAACGCGCTCACGCGCACTGGCTTTATCGAAGCGCGTGGCCAGAGGATGAGGAGCATCTCACTCGATGAGCCGATCGATGCCAAATGACGTGCCGTCGCAACAGGAGTGACAATGTCGGCCGGCAAATCCGTCGAAGTATTTTGCGCAAGCGGATGAATACGGGCTCAAGATACCAAAGCCTAGGGACCTGTATTGTACCGGCTTTGCTAACTTCACCGGTAAGGAAACATTTTCAGGTATAAGCGCCAACTTCAAGACGTGTAGAATTCGTTTCCTATAGCGAAACAGCATCGCTGATGAGCTGGGGTGATTGGCCGAAGAGTTCAAGGTCCTCGCGCTGAATGGTAAGGGAGATAGCGTGGCACTCAATTACTTCGAGGAGATGTGGACTGTATGGTTGGCGGTGTCAAATGCACTCGAGAACGTCATGAACAACATGCTGATGCTGTAAAGGGAAAAGGATCACAACAAGACGTGGCCCGAGCACTGCTAGTACCTAGTACTAGTAGTGCTCGGGCCACGATAAGGAAGGTAATTACAGAACTAGATAAACACTGTAATAATATCCTTGACAAACTACCTAGTTTACATGGCAGATCGGTCGGGTAGCTCGGAGAAGAGTGCGCTGAAATGCCTACAAGAGTCGACTCCAGTGCATATATAGAGCGCTATATTAACTCTGCTGAATGGGGAGCTACAGTATTACCTTGTGCAAGCCGCCGAGCTTGTAGCTTTTACGACGATGTCGACATCAGTATGAGAAAGCCGAAAAGTGACAAGTAGAGCAGCTTAGTTGGATGACCATGGCGCGAGAAATGAGGTCGATGCTCCGGCGGTGTGCGAAGCCACAATTTTGGCATGGGTAGGAAAAACCGAGTCACGTACATGTGATGGATGCAGCGATACTAAGAACATTGAAGCCAGGCGCCGTAGAACTTGTAGTCCACCATCCTGTCGGCGAAGATATAAAAACTCTTTGCTGAGTAGGTGAACATGTTTTGAATCTTTTTTGTGTTTCCGACCAAGCACAAATCGATTTAACATCGATTGCCACTGTCGAATAGTCTCTGCTGGTATGTTTACGTGCATCGTGTAATGCCACAAACGTGATAAAATCATCGTCTGCGCAATCAGTAGTCGACCACGAACAGTTCTTGCTCGTCGAAACCATACACCAAACCCATCATAAAAACGCTTGTCGAGAGTTGAGATAACCATCGAATGAGTCGGTTTCTGGCCAAACGGAATACCCAAATACTTGACCGAATCCTCCGGACCCATTATCGTCAAATTGGGAATACGTGGACACGGCTTGGTCCGATTCAGCGAGAACAAGGATGATTTACTCAAGTTGAGTTTCGCACCCGATCCATCGCAATAGACTTGGACGAGTTCGAGTTGCGTCAAAACATCATTTGGTGTCGCTGAAAGCAATGTCGAATCGTCCGCAAAAAATAATCCAGTTGCGACAGTCGTGCCATTAATCCAAATGCCATGTTCTTCATGTTGTCGTAGTAGATTTCCCAAAGGTTCGATCGTCATTACAAAAAGTAATGCTGAGAGAGGATCACCTTGTTTCACTCCACGTTGTGGTGTAATGGACGGTGTGATATTTCCATTAATCATCAACTGCGCCTTTGTGTTATTGTACAAAAGACGAACCCAGTCGATGAAACTTTTTCCAACGCCCATTTTTTCCAAACGCGAAACATGTACGTCCAATTGACTCGATCATAAGCTTTCTCAAAGTCGAGAAAAGTCGCATATGCTTCCTCCCTACGATGAGTGACCAAGTCTTGAATGTCGGTCAGATGTCGAATATGGTGATGCATTGACCTTCCTCGCACAAATGCTTTTTGATCTTGATGGATCAATTTTGGCAAAAAACGTTGCAATCGATACGCCAACACTTTTGAAAGTACTTTCACATCGACGCAAAGTAGTGCGATCTGTCGATAGTTGCCAGGATCACCTCGTGATCCTTTTTTGTACAATAGTGTTATTGCCGAGTGACGTTGTGATCGAAGTAAAATTCCTCTTTCCAGCTGATAGTCGAACACGATCTTCAGACACTCGCCAAACGTTTCCGGATCAGGCTGATAAAATGCAGCTGATAGTCCATCCATACCTGGAGAAGAACTACTCCGCATGTGCTTGATCGCTTTCGCCATCTCGGTCGCACTTAACCGAGTTGAGAGACGTTCTTGCTCTGCTGAGGCAAGGGAAACTTGAATCGAATCGAGTAACTTTTTTTGCTTTCTTTCACTTGGAACATTTGAGTCGGTCTCTGAGCTATAAAGAGAGCCCATGACACCACCCCAATGATCTCTGAATTCGTCAATAATCTCCCTCGGGTTCGATGTCACGGTACCACATTTTTTTGTAACATTTTCGATCGGCACGCGACGACAAGAACTATCCGGAGGGCGAAATAAATGCTTGGAAGAGTTCTCCATATGCTTCACGTGATGGTCGAAGCTTTCATCTTGGTTGTATTTCGCGTTGTTTTCGACTGAAATTTTAAATTGTTGGAGACTCGATTCGTAAAAATACCGTGACTCATTGGTGTCTTGGATGCGATAGCGAGCCGCTGCGACTTCCAAAACACGCTGGCTAGACTCAACATCACGTCGGCTATCTTTTGCAACCTTTTTTTCAATGCGTTGAAGCTGTTTCTTGATTTTCGTCTTCCAACTTTCCCACATTTTACCGGGGTTCGAAGTTGTCCGTAACTGTTCGAGCACCAAAATCGCTTCCAATCTAATTGCTTCGACAACTTTAGGATATTCAAATAATCGTAATGAACATTTCCAATATCCTCGACCCGGAGATTGAGTTGAATTTGCAAAAGTTACTTTTTGTGCCAGATGATCTCCCGCATGTCGTGGACGAAAATACTCAGAGGTTTTGTATACCACATTGAATAGCTCTTCCGACGTGCAGATATAATCAAGTCGATTCTTGCGCGGTAATGGTCCTGTAAATACTTTTTCAGTCGGATGTTGGATTCGCCAAGCGTCTACCACACCCGACTGTGAAAGCCATTCCAAACACGCTAATCGACTTAGTTCGTGCCGAATTGTTCCACTCGAAGCATCGATAGCTGGATCGAGTGGTGTGTTGAAATCACCAAATACGATATGTGTTGCGGTCGATTCGAAAGTGTTGGAAAGCAATAACTCATAAAAACCCACTCGTTCCTCGGCCTTGACCGGTGCATATACATTGTGAATATACACCGGTGCATCGTGAATGAGAAGACGCAGAACCAAATAGCGATTTCGAATGCTTCGATCGGTGAGCTCTTCAGCTGTTGTATAACCCGTAAAGTCCGAACGAAGGATTGTCATGACGCCGCCACTGCGGTTTTGAGTCGGATGGAGAAAAGCACTGTTGTGATCATTGACAAACATTTTGTGCTGCATTTTTGAGGATAATAAAAATTGAAATGATTCCAGTTGGTTGTGATCGTGAAACTTGGTTTCTTGAATACAACACATGGAGTGTTGTGATAAGATGTGGTCGATAGAAAGATGACCATTTTTATGAATTCCATTAACATTCACCGTGAGTGCTGAGATATTGTTCCACGTTGAAATAATCGAGGTGCCCTTAGCATTTAAGCTGAATTGGACCAGAAATCAACCTCGTTTCACCATCTTGTTGTGAGAGTTGAAGTGTTGTATGTTCCTCTGGGAAAAAGCTGAGATTGACGGAAAGCTCAGCGACGTCACCATGGAGAAGTCCACGCCATCTACCTCCAAACCATTGCGACCAACACTTTATGCCAACGTCGGAGCGGAAGAAGGATATGATCACATTGGTTGGAAGTAAACGACAATGATGACCCGGAATCCAGATCACTGGTCCATCGGTGAGATATTGGATCCAGTGGTCGTTGGTGTAGAATGTCGGAGCAGTACACATGAATAAAAGTTCCAACAACGTGAGAGCTTTCGTTGCTCGAGTCAAACCGATAACGATGTCCGGCACTGACGTCCACCACGACATTACTTTCTCGAACAAAACCGATCGCTTGGAGGGAACTTTTCCACCAACGTGGCGACTCCATCGCGTCGCAAACGTAACATCTTCGCCGAGATTGTGAGTTGCAAAAACGCGATTTATCATAAGTAGATGAGCCACTTCATCCAAAGCTTTATCATTCGACTCCATACACGCAAGTAGCACACCATTCATCGTGATCGGATGATCAAGTGCCGCTCGGATGATTTTGTCCGGATTTGTGCAGAACTGGATTAGCTTTCGCACATGAGGGATGCAAGCATCCGCTTGAACCAGCTTGGTCGCTCGGAGCGAGTGAAGGGCATTTTTGGAATCGATTTCCATTAGCTCCCCTATTTCACCAACTCGGGTTGGTCGCTCCGATTTCTCGATCGTTGTATGCCGTTTCTGATAAAAGTGTGCCACTTCTTTCGAGGTGGCCACCTCTTGTGGCATCCGTGCTTTCACGGGGATGATTTGAACGCGATTTCCATTCTCCGGATTGGCAACCGCTTTTACTTCTTCGATCTCCACTTCCATAGTTGCGAGCACAGAAAAATAATTACTCGTCGCTAGTTTCGGAAGCGCAAGAGGTGGTGCTTTGGAGACCATTTGTTCGAACGGCTCCACCCGGTTACGTTTTCCACTCGTCCATGCCAACTTCATGGATACATCCCCATCCCGTTCTACCCGTGGTTGTGAGTATGACTGACTGGTCAGTTGGAGAATGGGAGGAGACGGCTGCAATAAGGCTGATGCCCCTGGTGGTGTGATAGTTGGGTGAGTCTTGAGCTCCAACGAGATTTGATCGGATAGCTTCCGTCCAGGTTTCCTCGCTTCCAATTCTTGACTGAGAACTGGCGTCACTACCTTTTGTGGTGCCACCACGAGCACCGTTGGCGCGTTTGTTTGTTTTGGTTGCTGTTGTGGTTTTTGTTGCGGTTGATTTTGAATGTGGTTTTGCTTTTGCTTTTGCTTGCGATTGTTGTTGCCGTGCTCCCGTGGTTGATATAGCACACAAATCCAAGCAATAAGGACCACGTTGACCAAAACGTGGTCGTTCCGATGGGATAGGAGCGTGTTTCCCTCGCACAGGGTAAAGCAACTTTTCGTATGCAATTTGTTCGCATACTTTACCGATGCGGACCAGCTGTGGAGGGCACGTAGGAGTACTAAAGTACACTATCCACGTCGACATCACGACACCCTTGCACGGAAAAGTTTCGCGGAAAGTAGCAAAGACTACTGGACATCCTAGACTGTGAAGGGAACGTAAAATCGGAATCCGTTCTTTCTCCACGCCCACTCCAAATATATCCAGATAGTATTTGGATTCGAGAGAATCGTACTCCCGAAAAAAGTATTGAGACCCGAGGATGGTTATCGGCTGGCACTCCAGCTGTTGACAAGCATCCTCGGTGGAAACCATCACTCGAAGATTGCCACCAGGCATCTTTGAGACTTGAGCAATGGCTCTGCTCTCCAGTAGACTCTCGAATACTGGATTCCCATGATCCTTCATAAGGGAAGACAGGATTTTTCCATTTGGTGTACGCACCAACGCTTGACCTGTTTCCAGAATCATGGGTAAGGTGGCCTTGGAGACCTTATAAGGCTTCGCTGCCTCCAATTTTTCTGCCAACACCGACCACTCGGGATGTTGTCCATCAGCATACAATCGCATACTAGACTCGATGTCCGAGGCTTTCGGCTTTGGGAGCTCCACGCGAAATTTCGCCCGAGCTCTAGCCTGGTCCTTACGCAAGGACTCCTGTGACCTGATCAGGTCAGCCAAAGTGGGACTTTTAGTGTCGTCCACACTTGCAGTTGCCTTTGGGTCATCCTGTGACGAGGCAACGACAGTACCGCATGTACCACCGGTACCACATCCGACACCTGTAGTACCGGTATTGACCAGTACCGTCACACTGGGGGTGGGGGTACTTTCCACGTCATCACACAGGGGTGATGACTGATCAACAATCATACAATCACCCAAAACAGGGTGACTCATGAGGGTTGCCACGTCACTACAAGTGGACGCTAGCACCCTTGGTTGTGTCGATATGTCGACTTGAACCATTGTTTTCGAGAGGAAGGAGTTGAAAAAGGTTTTTTTTGGAGTTGTTTTACTAAATTGGCGGGTTACTTAGTAGCCGGCAAATTGAGAAGTCGAGAATGATAGCCTCGTTTGCAGTCCATATGGTTGAATTCTTACTCTCGGCAATTAGCCAATCACATCAAAATGTGTCCAACATTAGCCAATCATATCAAAATGAGGGGATTTTACCAAACGCACTGAGGGGATTTGAACGGTTCCCTATCTAAGGATGGGGTTAAAACAAATTCCGCAATTCGATCAAACAAACATTGTTTTATACATGTTTTATACAAGGACCATTTGTCTTTTTCCACCATGTGGGTTTCTTGCTCCTGAAGAGGGAAAAAACACCATACAAATTAGCAAAGCCAATGCCTCGCCCTCATGATCCTATCTGGTTGCTCTTTGGTCCCAAGTATAAGGATCCTAATGGGTACAAAAGAATAGAAGGAGTGCGATGTAATGCCTGTAGCAAGTCAGTCGTTGCCTTGGCGCAACGGCTGAAGGACCACTCAAAAAAGTGTTCCGCTAGGGGCAGAGACAGAATTGGTAGACTGCCACCTTCGAGCGAAGTTTCATCAGGCAGGTGGTAGCAATATCAGGAGCACTATAGGTAACAGTAGCGGCGTGGTGACAGTTTCAAACAGAGTTGAGACTACTTCAGAGTCACCAAGTGGTCTGAGTCAAAGCTCTCAGCATCAACAACAACTTACCAAGAGAAGTAACAGGGTAACAAATGGTAAAATTACTGCATTTGCAGACTCTGTCTCTCTCGAACAGCAAACCAGACTGGAAGGACTGTTAGCTAAGGCAATACATCGCTCTAGCCTACCATTCGCAGTGTTTGAAAGTGCAGACTGGTATGAGTTCTTCCTAGCTGTTCGCCCTGGTCCAAGGATCCCTAGCCGAGAGAATATTGGAGGGGAATTGTCGATGGTGAATACCAGAACTTTATGCGAGACACGCTGACAGAGATATCAGAATTGCAGATGATATGCTTTTCGATTGACGGCGCGACCAAAGTATAAGAAACTGCTCAATCTTATGGCTTGTGGACCAAAATCCCTGTTCCTGGAACACTTTACTATGGAGTTGCGGCGTGAAGCCTCTAAAAATTTAAAGGAAAGGTGCTAGATTGCCAGAGCCGCCTAAAGCTGTCATCGGACAAAATTATTACGCCTCCAAATGAGAACAACATACTCGAGGGTATTGGAACCAATCAATTGATGTGGTCTTTCGTATCTGACTCTCCGAATGTCATAAAGAAATTAAGAAAGATGCTGCGTAGCTCAGAATCATTTGCAGTAGTGTTTGGATGTGCACCACATGCCCTCAATAACTTTTCTCTGATTTTTTGAAGCTCGAAGTGCCCTCCCAAACTCTGAAAAAAGCAATGTTCATCGTGAAAAATCTCCGATGCATACATCTTGTCCAATCGCTCTTTGGTCAGCTCTGTGACGAAACATTTCACCGACAGTATACATTGATGCTCTTCACGCGTACCCGATGGTCGACAGCACATTTAATGTTTGCGAGACTGAATTATGTGAAGCCAGTGGTTACATCAATCGCTGCAGCAGTCCCTCACGATGACCGCTTCGATGAAGTGTCAGTGCCTGATGCTTTGCTTGGTGAAATTATGAACACGTCATTCTGAAGAAGGTGCGCGTCCATGGAAGTCTTCATGAAGCCCATCTGCGATTGCTTTGCTTACTTGGAGGGCGATGAGGCGACCTTTTCTGCAGTGTATGCCTGTTTTCTCTATCTAAAGTTTAGGTTATCAAAGCTCAAAAGAAACTCTAGAGACATTCTCGCGTTTGATGACGCAGCACTTGATCAGTTGGATAAGCATTTAGAGAGCAGCTCAAGGATATATACAGCCCGGCGCATGCCTTGGCCTTTCGAACCGATCCTCTCTTTGACGACATGAGAGACAGACTTCGCAAGGAAAATGTCAATGAATTCATGGGGATGGGTCTAGGCAGCGTTTCTCATCAGTGTCGGTAGGCCCTAAAGCAGATTGCACCAGAGGATGCGGTCGAGATAGTTCTGGGTTAGTGGGCAAGGTATTGCATCAGAAAGCCGAAAAGCACAGACTTAGTTGCTATAGCACGGACTACGAAACCGGCACTGTTGTGGTCGCAGATGCAGGACAAGTATCCCAATCTTGCGCCGCTATTAGTTCAGGTACACAGTAATCCTAGTTGTGATGGTGGCGGTGAACGCGGCCACAAAATTGCAATGCGTGTGCACAGCAATACAAGGACTCGGCGTGCAGGAGGGAAAGTGGAGAGAAGCAGATCTTTGTGAGCTTCAATGCTAAGCAAACATCTCGTAGTTTAGGAGACTACAGGAATGAGACAATCTTGGAAGCTACGGCAACTCTGAAGGCAACTCCTGAGGAGCAGGAGGCGGCTTATAATTCATCGGCTTCCAACGAGGGCGAGAACATCGGTGCAACGGCGCACTGTAGCACCGATATTGACGATCAGGATGTTGACAGTGGGGATACCAACGCCATGGAGGATGAAGGGCTGATTGGACTGCTCGATGGAATTGCACAGCCGTCTGCCTTTTCAGATATGCAGCTGTTTGGATAAGGGGAGGAAGCAATTACGGAAAACCTCAACAACAGTAGAGCAGGAATCCACCATTTGGCGATGACAGAAATTGTTGAAGCAGTTTCTGGTGGTGGCCAAGGATCCAGGAAGAGGAAACACTCGCAGCTGACCAAGTCCTCCTCCTCTGACGAGAACTCAAAGAGCAGTGATAAAGGTAACAACTCCGATAAAGATGATGAGTGAGAACCCCAAAATAGTAATGATTAGGCGAATAAAACCCAAAAAAATGTCTGATTCAATTGGACGTACAAAACATGTAACAAACACGTTGTATAACACAGGTGTTTTAAACATGCACATCCTTATCCCTATCATTATCAAATATGGACATGGGGAAGAAACTAAAACGTTGTCCTATGCGAAGATGAATGTGCCAGAATGAATGCTATCACGTCGGTTCCAATTTACTGTACCGTTTCACTTTACCATGTGGTTTTCCCATTGTAAATGGGCCATTGATGACGCCAGTATGTGTACTAATTCACTGTGTCATCTTTTGTTTCAAACACATGTTCAATTTCTTTCGTTTCCCCTTTCTCATTTATCATCTTTCGAAATGGCACGCAAGGGGAAGAAGACGAACGGACACACGATGACAGAGAAGCCGTCGATGACTGAGGTGGCAGAGTCTACGTGTGCCAACTACGAGCCAATACTGGATTTGTGTGATGATCGTCCCGAGCCAACAGTGCCTGCTTGCGGGATACCAAAGAATGTGATCGCGGCAATGATAGCTGCTGGCGCCAAGAAAGAGCAATTGGAGGGAGAGGATTTGTGTGTTCTGCGCGTTGAGAGTGTGGATTCGGAAGCTTGGAAATTGTATGAAGACTGGGCTTCCTCTCTTGGAGAGGTTGATCCCATGGTAGTGGCTCACTATGCTCCGCCGCTTCATTTACGGCGCACGCTTCTTTGCCCTCCGCGAGCGTTGGTTGCTGACATTTTGGACGAAGCCAACAGCATCATCAACTTATTTGCGCCTCTTGTCATGGAGGACTTAGCCGAAGGGATTCCAGCGCTTCTCGCAGCTTTCACACCTCTACCGGCTCCAGTGGCTCCGATCAACATTCACCACGCCAAAGCTGCCGTCATTGCCTTGCAGCGTGCGATTCGCAACCCAGGTCCAACCTTCCCGGTGATCAACGGATTGCACAGAGGACTCTACATATGTCAAGTGGAGTACACTTGGAGCGGTGTTATTGTCGTTGTGTCGATCTTTCGATTGTGAAAGGTATCTTCCGCAAGATTTCAAAACAGCATTTCCGTATACCTTCCTCATAAATTACTTTGATTTGATTATCTCGGGATGTCCAGAATGTCTTGTTCAGTAAGTGAGCTCCATTTGTCTGCTTGAGTTCCTGTACCCACCCAGACCGCTCGTGAATCTTATAACAAGAATACTCTACGAGTGCTCTAAGTCCACGAAATAAACAAACATTTTGTCCGACTTTATAATAAAGTCAGACAAAATGACGTTGTGAAATAGAGATATGGCGAGAAACCAGACTTGTTGGATGATGACGCATATGGTGGAAAGTTCATTGCATTTTAAAGAGAAAACGAATGCGTAATGGTGACACTCTTCAGGCCAAGTTCCACTCAGGGAGAAGGTGGACACTGTAGGTAAACTTTACTCCTTATTACGTAGTTTTGATTACTTTACACACAAGAGCAGCATTACTTTTGTTACTTTATTTTGGTACTTTAGTTGCCTACCTGTACGGTATAACAAATCTTTCATCTGCGTTACCGACCTAGATCCTACTTTCTACCTGACTTGCATAAAGTACGAGATTCCGTTCGATAAATCATAAGTGATGGTAAAAGTTGCGCTTTTGGTATAAGTACAACGACAGGAATTACACACGGGGAGACAGTTGGCAGTGCTGGCACGTTCGCGAGATTGAGGCAATTGGGTCTATGAAGCACCCATTACCGACGTGGGAACAGCCGTTACCCTCTGGAAAGCATCGCAGCCGAACATTCCTTTTCCAGCCGTTTCTCTCCAACATTATTTAATTTTTGAGTGTAACGTCTGAGCTAACCCTCACGGAATATCTGTGCTCCTTCGTTTCATTCTATGGACTACTGTACAGAAGCAGTTTCCCCTTCGAATAACAAAAGGTGGGTATAAATGTGCCATCCCACTTTGTAGAATACAATAACGGAATGGGTTCATGCGTGTCTCTCTCCTCTACCGTTACTTTATGGAACAAAACAGCAGGTGTGGACTTGTAGCATTCTGGGCGTAGAGAGAGACGCACATACCCCACGTCACCATCATCTAGACAAAATATTCTCTTTTTTTTTCTAGTTGCTACTATCTTTTTGTACCCTGTCGCGGTTGTTTCTAGAACCAATCCCAAAATATGTCATTTATCAATTCGCTTTGAGCCCGCAACCAACAAATCAGAAAGCATTCTTATCAGTAACACACCACACACAAACAATATGATGATGACTATCTCATCACACATACTGCCGTCTATCTTATCAACACGACCATCCTCCCATTCACCCTCGCAAATCTCCAATGCGCACAAAGGGTCTAGTCACAAACGCTCTTGGAGTGACGCGTCCAATGACTGTCGAGAAGAAGTATCAACTTTGGTTCAAGATGCGAAAACGGGATCTCACCAAAGAAGAAAGTCAAGAGTGATGCATCAAGCTGCAAGAATATTACGAGGAAAGACACCTTCGAGATGGAAGCAATGAAGCGTGTACCTGGGGAAGAGGCTCGTGAACAAGAGAGTCATCAGCTACCGGAAGGGGCCAATACCTCAGATGACTCGAGTATGAGCCCGATTCCG
This sequence comes from Albugo candida, assembly GCA_905220665.1. Classification (NCBI taxonomy): domain Eukaryota; phylum Oomycota; class Peronosporomycetes; order Albuginales; family Albuginaceae; genus Albugo; species Albugo candida. The sequence goes on from CAJNAR010000185.1 coordinate 36,602, forward strand.
TTTGAAGTGGACTCAGATGCGCAATTGTTGGGCGATGAAATATGTATACTGAATTTCTTTTTGTCGTGAGACGATCGCACATGCGGCAATTCAACGAATCCTGCACCCTGCAAGATAAATTTATTGGCTAATTATGTGCAGACTGATCAACATTCTCGGGCACATTCATTGTAACGTATCATTATTGTCATAGAACCTCGAAAGACGTGTAATACAGTATAGTCGGGTACATCTATTATAAAATGAACCAATAAATTGCCTCATTCCGTCTAATTTTCCAACGATACAAGTATAATCGCAATATTATCCAAACTTCCGCGTGTATACGCTTCCGCGGCTAATGCAAGTGCAACATCACTCAATCGTTGCGTTGTATGCTCTAACGTAAGCATGTGTTCCTTCAAATAAGCTTGAACATCAGTGTTTGACATCACTTCCCAAAGTCCGTCCGAAGCTAGCACCAAAATACGACGAGATCGATCCTTTATCAAATCGAATGTATAAATATGTGGATCTGCGCTGACATATTTGCGTAAATGGTGATCTCCAATGCTTCGTGAGACCGCCAATTGCCCTACAACTCTCCATAAACCCACAAAGGTTATAAATCCACCATTCGATTCAATACGACGACGCTCTTCAATGTTATTTGGCACGTGATCGTGACTAAGCACAGTAAAAGATGGTTCAACGTCAAAGTGATACAGGACAGCTCGAGAGTCTCCAATGTTCCCACAAATCAATCGCTGCTGTAAATCATCGATAAGCACTACAGTCAGCGTACACCCCGAGAAATCCGATTCGTAAATAGCACGGGATTTGAGGTACTCAGATTGGAGTTCCAAAAATGTCTGCCGGATCAATGTCTCCACAACAGCCGCATTTTCATTGTCCTGTGCGCGCGCAAGCCGATCGCATACCAACAAGAAAAGATGTTCTTTCACAAAATTCACTGCGACCGTGCCCAAATGTCCATCCATAATCGCATACATGGTGTAGCCTAGTGTGGCATTCCTCGCAATAACTAATGAATCCTCCATATAAACTCGTTTGCCCTGGAACAGCGCATACCCAACGGGTGTATGAACGTTTGGAAAACTTGAGTTTGCGGCTTTTGTGTCGTTACGAATCGCCTCATTGAGCACGTGGTCGTCAAATGAACAGAACGCATGGTTTCGAGCATGTTTTCTGGCTAATGCGTGCGACTGACACGCGAGATTTGTGGAAAATACACGAGCGCATTTCGGACACTTGAAAGCTGTTGGTAACTCGACACGATCACGTACAAGATGTGCGTGCTCCCTCTGACGCTTCCTTTCTGTTACCAAATACGACTGATGTACTGAAAGCTCTTTATTTGTGGCAAACGCACGCCCTGTTTCGTTGCAAATGTATGGGCCGACAAAGAAAGCATGATTCAATGCTTCCCGGGCTGAAATTCGCTGCTTTGGATCCCATTGTAAGAGCTTCCATATCAAATCAAGACCCCAAGAATCCTGGAAGCCTTTGTGGAAAGGATCGCGTTTCAAGATTGTGGTGTTAAACTGACCAAAATGACATCCGCGAGTCACCAAAGCATACTTGTTCCAGAAATGCTGCAATTGGCTGTACTCAGGCTGAAATATGCAAAATTCATCGGTGATCACGTGCAACAGATAACTTTTCAGCTTTGTTTGCTCGTCTTTCCCACGAAGTTTGGCGTCTAATTTGACTCGCTCACGTGCAGAAATGAGAAACACTTGAGGTGATCCAAGAATCAGCTCTAGAAATATGATACCGGTGGACCAAAGATCGTACGACATTGGATTTTCATAATCGTACACGATCCCAAGCTCGCTGAATAAAACTTCAGGAGGCTGGTATTCTCGTGTCTCCTCGGCTTGAGTGGGCTTTCCATTGTAGAATTCATGAATGGTATATGCGTCAACTGCGGATCCAAAGTCTGCAAGTCTCACTACAATCGACTCTTCTATTTTCAACGAGTGATTTTTCTTTGCTGTGTGCTTTGGTACGCTAATCAAAATATTGGATGGCTTCAGATCGCGATGTGTGATGCCTCTAGCATGAAGAATTGCGATTCCCTTCAACAGCTGGAGCATTATTTCCTTCAAAACCGCTTCCCCTTCGGCATCCTGACGTAGTCGTTTCCATAATGGAGACGACTCATACATCACCGAAGACGTGGTTGGAATTTTCGAGTATATATAATGTCGTAAGGAGATCCCTTCATCTTGGAATACGAGCCACAACTCTTTAGATTGCAAAAACGGCTTCTCTTCATTCTCTAATCGGCTCGAATAAATCTTGATATCAAAAGTATCGGCGTTAGAGTTGCTCGTTGCATCATTTTTGGATACTCCGGACGGGGGAAATCGAAAAAAGTGCTCGACAAAACGCGCGATATAGGGCTCACCGCGCAGTAAATTGCCGTAATACGCCTCCCGAAGACCCATGCGGACCATTCCTTCTCCAGCCTCCTACACAATGCAACAGCATCAAGGATTCATAGTTCACATAATATCATCCAAACACTTACCAGAAATAGCCTTTTAAGTATAAATGTGTGTTCAACTCCATGTGTTGTGTTTGTTGCCCTCCATATCTCACCGTGACTTCCAGCATCGAATTTTTTGCGCAAGCGATAATGTTCGTTTATATAGACCAAGTGTATGTCTTCGATCTGACACTACAAGGGTCTTCAGCATTAGATGCATTCTCGTAATTATATGCAATCATACTTGGTACTCGAGTTGTGGTCCGTCCTGCACCGGTGAAATGAAGCGTGCTGAGGCGTCAGCGGGAACAGAAGCGGGGCGAGGAAGCTCGTTCGTTTTTGGTTTCAATATCAACGAGTTGGACCGTTCGGAATGCCATTCAGACACGCAGATGCCTTGTACATGATGTCGGAAAGCTTCCCAGGTGTAATTATTGGGACAAACAGATTCTCGATACCGCCGATATCGAGTCAAAGACATCTCATCTTGCTGGACATGATGGAATATCTGATGGTCACACATTCCTAGAATCGCTGTTCGCTCAACCAATTGGTACTTTTGTATCGCCACGCCGGCACGCAAGTCGTCATATTGGTTTCGATGGGCATTTTTAGATGGATAAAAAAGAGGAACCTGAATCTGAATGGACGAATGCAGTGGCAGAAGCGCTTTTGCGAGATACGATTGGTACGCAATCGTCTGAAGCTCAAAGTAATGCGATATTTGAAAATTGACAGGACACTTTTGAAGCAAATAATAGATGAATTCATCGTTCCACGTATCAGGACTACAGTTATCATTCAACGTACGTAGAGATGATTGAATTGGTAGCGTGGGAAGAGCTGATGTCACGCAATAGACGCAAAGAACGGCGATGGTCGCACGACTTGGAATGTCTGACCTCATGACCATTACGGTACTTACGGTATACCGAACAAAAGCTCCAAAAAAATCGGCATGTTCGTGCTACAATAAAAAGCTCTAATAGATAGCCTTTTGATTAGAAACTCGTCTTTCCGTGTGGCATCAGCGATATGAGTTCATCAAATTCTTAGCAGCTGTATTATTTGTCAGTACACTTTTTCTTCATGTGATCTCTCCAGACGATATTTTTGAATCTCACTATTACGCCTCCTCATTACGTGCTACCGCCGATTCCGAATAGACATCGACATTTGACGCATGGACTACTATGAGATATTATGTATCTCACGCAGCGCTACTGAGAACGACATCAAAAAAGCGTATGCGAGTGCTTTGTAATGTGCAGTCTTCCTCGATGACGATGTCATATGCATAGGTACCGGAAGCTGGCGATGCGATGGCATCCAGACAAGAATCGAGGCAACGCGATTGAAGCACAAGAAAAGTTTCAGAAGATTTCGGAAGCCTATGACGTTCTTATTGATCCACAAAGACGTGCCACTTTCGACCAATTCGGATATGAAGGCCTCAAGAATGGAGTACCCGATGATAATGGCAATATGACGAACGGATACGCTTTCAGTGGAAAAGATTCGGAACAGATCTTTCATAACTTCTTTGGTACTTCGAATCCATTTTACCATTTTGGCTTCAACGAGACGTTACCATTCGCCAGTGGGATGAAAAAAAATGGAGCTGAACAAGCTAAACCTATCGAACACGACTTGCAATGTACACTGGAAGAGCTTTGCTATGGTGACGTAAAAAGAGTACCAATCCAACGCAAGAGACTGCTTGATGACGAACTTGTCGATGAAAACAAGACTTTTGAAATCAAAATCAAACCCGGCTGGAAAGAGGGAACGAAGATCACATTCGAAGGTGAAGGAAATGAGTCTCGACAGCATGAATCTGGAAATGTAGTATTTCGTATTGCGGAAGCAAAACATGATTTATTTTCTCGTGATGGCGCTAACCTCGTTTTCACCACTAAGATCAAGCTTGCGGAAGCATTGGGCGATCATTGCGTCTATGTGCCCACGATCGATGGTCGAAAACTGGCAATTAGTTGCAATGAAGTGATCTATCCTTCTTTGGAAAAAACTTTAAAAGGTGAAGGAATGCCTATCTCAAATTCACCAGGAACACGCGGAGATTTGATTCTGAAATTTGATATCATTTTCCCCAAGCATTTGACCAAACTGCAAAAGCAGTCGCTGGCGAAAATTCTTGCGTAAAAAAAAAAAGCTGTGCAAACTTTCTCCCAAGCACAGATCTGTGCATACTTGCAAATCTTAAGGATACATATATGGTTCAATCCGTAGACGGACGGATTGCAAGCACAATACGAATATACGAATGTAAGATCGATGTATATTGGATAGATATAAAGGTAGACAATCAGTTTCACAGTACCATATCTCTCGACGATCGCCCTCCTCATTCGCAGCGAGCGACTATCATTCGATATATATTTAAAAAGCCTTCACAGATGAATAATTGCGTGATCCAAATAAGGTAGCTTTTTGATAGCTTTGACGGAAGAGAGGTTTTGGGTAGCCGTCAGTCTTTGATCCATGCCTATTTCATAACGTATAGCTCTTAGCATCGTCTGTGGTTATGGTAACAAAACAGGCAACCCAATTTGAGCTACCATGAAGTGATATGAGCAATCAGCGCCATGCAGCAAGGTTTGTGACTCTGCAGATCAAAGTTGAAGTTCTGCTGAGGTCAACACCAAAGCAAAAAAGTCATCTTTCTTTACTAAGGTGTTATCACGCCCAGAGCTGAAAAGAAATCACATCATATATCACCGTAGTATGTCGTTTCGAAGAGCACATCTACCTGACGATGCACAAATTGAGGTAGCAGGAATCCCTTCAACTTCCCCTAAGATGGTTTAGGATGGACGGACTGATAATACTGCATAGTTTGTTACCAAAGCAGGAGCTTAAATCGGATATTGGAATGCCCCAGATTTAACACGCATCTCCGACAGGATGCTCATCCGCACAAATATCATCAATAGTAACGCTAGAGAGAAAGAGAAAGAGATCAGATTTGCAGTTGCGGTTGAAAAATGAATCCCCACTCAATCGCTTGATACAGCTGGCTCTGAGATTGCTTCTTGTCATTAGTGACGGAGATTCTCGCTATTTACTTTCTCCAGCTTGATCAATACTCAAAGAAAGGGAAGCATTTTTTTGTTGATTCCTATTCTACCCGAGTGTGATGCTGCGAATCGCAGCTAAAGCACATGTGGCTCATGCAAACGCACTGGTGTTCTATAGAAAGGTTAGACTGGTATCTTCGCATATCAAACATTTCCAAAAAAAATGTTTACGTCGTCCGACTCGATGGTTGTTTTCTCGATACTAGCCTGTACTGTACAAGCAATATATGCTAAAGTACTTCTGGTATCGATCTACAATGCTCGTAGCTGTTGATGCAACCCGGATGCGTCATTGGTATATATAATTCGAGATTTTTTTGGTAGAAATTTCCAAAAAAGATCCATTGATTTTCTCAACAAGGGCTCCAGGGGCAAGCACTGCAACATAAATCTCTACACTTTATTTGAAAGAAGGTGAATTAGTGACTAGCGATTAGAAGTCTCAACAATTTACCATCTCGAACATCACCCCTCGAGAAAGACCATCGCGTCCCGCGTCTATGATTTTCTTCTCGACTGTTGTTGTTCCCGTTGATCTACCGAATGTGTTAATCTGTTATACAGGAGCCTTAGATTCGCATATTTCCCTGAAACGATGCCAGGTTGTCATCACCAATCTGTATACACATTCCACTGATGCCTTATAAACCAGTTGAACTCCGCGATTATCTCAGGTTTTTCTGTGATCGAGATTAGAATAGCCACAAAGGAGACATCTTCTATGTCTTCAAAATAATCAATCTCGTATCCACCAGATCAGCTGCCCTCACGCAGCCTGATTCACGCCGTTTCTTCCATCCCTACTGTCAGGAAGGAAGGTCTTCAAACAGGATGAACACTAGAATGGAAGGAGTAAGCAATCATTGATTGAGGATCCAAACGACTGGATACATTGTCTTATATTAATACTAGAGGCTCGCAGTAAATGATACAAGTAACGTGTTTCTTGATGCGTATTTAAAATCACCAACAATCATCCGTGTCAGTAACCACAAAACAAAGGTGTAGAAGGTTTTGTCAGACGCTCCTTAGCAACAAGCCTGTGCTAATAAGAAGACAACATTCTTCCACGGTTACTGCTACATTTAATACACGGAATCGAGTCGATTGTAATTGTTCGAGGCTTAGTGCATACAGGAATAGGAGCAGATCTTCTTCGGTTAAGCTGCACGGAATAAAAAATGGACATTCGGAGTCGACTGGTATCGGACCGATCACGTAAAACATCGCTCACGTGCGTCTAATTATCTCTGTGAGCCGATCGACGTTCACAGATTGATCTTACTATGCACACGAAGCTTTCATGCACATACCCGCGCTACACTATACTAAAAAGGGCTCAGGTGATAGTTTCAGACAGTAAAACGTAGCTAGCTCATCACATTGTAATGACAAAGCCACTCATTGGCTTGCAGAATTGTTTCGATATACGAACTGGACGTTATCCACGTATTCATTGAACATGTATCAAACGGAAGAATCATGTACCAAGTAATTGTCCACTTGTTCTTGACATTAATGCCAGTCACTTTTTCGGCATAAAAGGCACGGTTTCCAGATGCTTATGTGATTTTCCATAAACAAAACTTATCTGACCCTAGCAGATGCGTGTACATTAAATGATAGCATTCGCGATCATGATACCACTTCCCCGATTCATGACTGAGAAACGCAATGAACCTCGAAGCATTTTGAGGTTCAAATTTGACACAAATAACGACAGCAAGGGAAATGAGGGATTTGCGACCGGGACAAATGATTGGCTTGCTTCTGTAGATCAGAGATGGAGACCTTCTGCAGCGATACTACCAAGGGCGGATCACAACTTGTCAGCTCGTCATATATGTGTCAGTTACCATAGATGCCATACCGTTCACGAAGTTCAAAGTGGTAGGGATTCGAATACGTACATCTTTACATTTTGTCCGGCTATCCAAACAGATCTTATACAACATGGATCGACTCAAGTCGACTTTGGGGCATAGATGCGCTGTGATCGTACGTAAATTCATTGTCACCATTCGCAAGCTAGCTTCCTTGATTCTTCCCATCATGGTCATCGAAATCAAGACTTGCTCTCCACTAAGGTTTGCCCTATTCACGAGATCGGGTTTTCGACATTGCTCGAAAGAAAGTCATCATGATTATTATCATTTAAATCGTGCACATGTTGCTAGATCAGTACCACGCTTTTGATATTGGGATTTCGTGAGCATTGTCTTTGATTGAGGCATTACTTACCAAGCGGAATGGTATGGCTGACCATCCGCTCGGTATAGCGTGTTATACTGCAACCCTACCTCAAGCGAACGACTTGAGAATCTACCCGTGAATAATTTGCTAGGTCGAGATATTCGCAAACAAACAATATCCAGCTAATGAAGCACTGACTTTGGCTTACATTTGGTCTACGCCTGAGCTTTACTATGTAACGACTTCTGCCCATTTCTGTTCGGTACTCGGAGTAGTTTGATAGTGTCTACTCATGTTGCCCATCGTAGTTGATGACTAGCTATCCATGATAATCTATTCGAACTTCTCTCTAGTTCGTAGTCTAAACACGGGCCATTCTTTTCTGGAGTAGGTTGTTTCTCAGATACCGATCATGTCGTCACGCATTACTTTTGCTCCAATACTTACTGGATACATGCTTGAAATTGATTGGAATAGCTTATATGCTCAGATATCCTCAGCTCCCCGATCAGCACCACTTCGCGTGAAGCAGTAGAGCGTGCGCAAGGCATATAACAGCAGGAATCAGCTTCAACACTCAATTCTGCATTAGCTTCGTGATAGTACAATCAAAAGTCGCAGAAGCAAGAACTGCTGCTGTTAAAAAGTCATGAACCTGGACCGCGCTACCTGTTTTGTAGTACAGGATCCACCGTGGAAATAAGAGTATATTGATTACCATGAATACTAAAAGCTATCCTATACTGGACCAACACAGCCCAATTACTTCTGTCACTTATGAGACACCCGATCAAAAATGGTGGAGATTGTAGCGAGCGATGGCTCTTTCTGCATAAGGTCATCATTTTACCGGTCCTTTGCACGCAATCAACTCGGCATGGACGATATCCTGAGTTTTTTCGTATTTACATTAGCGGATGAGCAATTTGGCTTGTGTCAGCATCGATATTTGATGCACTCATTGACATATTCTTGTTCTGCCGATCGATTGCTGGTGTTACTCATGTGGAAGGAATAGCCAGCTCATTCTGTAGGAAAGCGTACAAGAAGTTTCATGAGATTCCAACGCTTCCTATATGAGTATATGGCACTTCACCGAGCTCAAGAAAAGATACCAACTCACGAAAGCGTTTCTTTCCGATACAAATTCAAGCACAGTGATGATTCGAGCAATTACCCAAAGTGGATACCTTTTGATTAGCATCAAAGCTGAGGGTAAATTGCTTCCGGAATGTGCATAGCTATGAGGTATAATCCGACTGGAATATTGCGAAGCCGTGAGTACTCGAATACCTGATTGGCCTGAAGTGTCAAGTAATACGCGACAAAGATATGGCGAAGTTTAAGTGTGTTAAATCCGCACGCTTCTATTTGTTGATGCTGCCGACTAAACATTCTTCCTCCTGCTTCTCTTTTCGATTGTAGAGTTCGAATGAACTGAGGGACGACTTGAAGTTTCTCTGTTACTTTCGTTGGCAAAATGATCAAAGCCGCTGGAGTTTGGTATTCACCGGCATCAGAGGACTCCAAATTTTGGAGATCAAATTCATCCCAGTCTGATGACTCTTGTCGGAATCGTAACGTGTTACCATTGTGACTAAACTCGAGACGCGAATTATCGGAAAAAGCGATGCGCAGATGCCCTAGATCGTCCAAGCTTGCTCTTCCTATCCCAAAAATCTCGCACTTGACTGCGGTCCCTTTATCAAGCCATTGAGCATCATCAGTTCTTTCGCCAACGAGTTCTACCAGCTGCTTCCTAATTTCCTCTTCCACACGGCTTTGCCGCAATAATGTTAACAACCAAATGGGCAAAACTTCACACGTCACAAAGGCTTTAGAAACGCTTCCAGCCACCAAGGTTTTTCGTATGGTAAGAGCTCGCATTGTGAGCCAGAAACATAACCGAAAAAGCGCGTTTTTATACGATACGGAAGACGGGATTGAATTCGCAAGTACATCCCTCTTTAATGGATTTTTTACAATGTAGGAAAATGAAGACTCAAAATTCCCATACATATTTTGCTGGCCACACAAAACGCCTGTGGTCGGATCGTAAATACAATTGAGGCCAGCCGAGATGCGTAGAGAAAAATGCCGTAAACTTCCATTTGATGGATCCTCAAAGCAAGTCCAGCACAAGTCTTCTACTTGCACACCGACCCCAAGACTTGGAACGTCTTGGATTTCGGCTCTGATGATAATTCGTGACACCAACTCATCTTCGAATTCTTTGCTGTTAATAGACGCTAATGCTTCCAAATCCTCCATTTGTCTCATTTTTGTCAGTGTCTGAGATTTGCCCTCACGTTCACTATATGTCTCTTGGCTCTTAGTTTCGAACGCCTCGGAATAAGAAAAATCGACCTTGGATATTTGATCTCTATTAACCAGGCAAATATCCGACACTTCATTCAGACTTCCCGATGAGGATGGTTGATGATGCATTCGGGGGCGACAACGTGGTTTTCTTATGCTGCATCGAGTTGATAATTTCCGGAGCCTCTTTGGTGTCACATATTGATGTTTTTCTAAGGAGATTTTCATTTTTTCTTCATCGAGCGGCTTCAGCCATGCATGACGCAATACTTCTCGTGCTGTGGGCCGCTTCGATGCAATCTATTTGTTTCAAGTCAGCATCTATTATATAAAATGTAGGGTCAAATTGCAGACCGGATGCAGTAAACGGCGAATCAAATCAGCCGCTCCAGAGGGAAGCTCTTCCGATAAAGTAACCGGAGTGTGTCTCACACGAGAGATATTTCGAAGTGTTTCGCTACGGGATTGTTCAATTGAATCTTCTACACGACGATGTAATTCAATTTGTACCTCACTTTCTTCCCCTCGAAAGGTGGCTTTCCGAGAAGCAAGCAATGAAGCATGCATCCCAGTGACCAAATGTCTACCTGTTCCGAGTACGAATCGTTCGAATCAAGAATCTCGGGTGCAAGGAAATTCGGCGTCCCACAAAATGTAGAATGGTGATCTCTACACAACACATTAGAACGAATCGATTATAATCATACAAATCGCACAAGATGCTGGTCGCCAACCCGAAGTCGGATATTTTTGCTTGATAGTCTTCGGTAAGCAGCACATTAGCAAGTTTCAAGTCTCGATGGATGACTCGAGCTTCCTCGTGAAGGTATCGGACTCCCTCAACAATCTGAGTCCAATTAGCACGTGTTCTTCAAGCAGCTGCAAGGCAACTCGTACGTGGCGAAACACACTTTTAAGCTTTTCTCGATCAAAGTCCACCCAAAAAACGGAATTCTTGCTAGCATCAGCCAGCGATCCCTGGGGGCAGAGCTCCAAGATCATGTAAAAATTGCGCTCGTCTTGGAAGGTATCCTGTGATGAGATGAACTTCTCAGATTCACATGAGAATTACATTGTTACGTACATAAACGCTCAGAATGTTGGGATGGCTCAATGATTGATGCAACGTGATTTCATTTGTGACTTTTTGTATTAATTCCGACTGATGTAAGGCGCTTTTATCGATGCGTTTGATAGCGACAGATTGCGAATTAGATTGACGAACAGCTGAGTACACTTGAGCAGTAGATCCTTGACCGATGAGCTTAACGATCCGGTAGTCCTAAAGCACGGATTACAATTCACGTCAAAACTGTGTCTAGCGCACGAATACATTGATCCTGGGATGCAGAGGCTCACTGGACGACATGGCATTATGTACCGATATACCAGTATTGTGATGAAGAGATCAGACCGATTGGGAATCGCTACCACACTTGGATAATTAGACTGCTCTTTCTGACCATCTACTTGTCTAACCTACTATTCGAAACAGCTTCGAAGTGTCATTTTTTGACGATTGTCTACTCGCTCTTTCTTTGTTGTTATATTCTTACCAGGTAGTGGTATCGTAAAGTAGTCAAAAATGCTTATGTCCATTTTGTGGAATGTGGCGATGGGTTTATTTACGATTTTGATTCGGATTCATAGAGAAACTGATTTACGGATAAAAATTCATTAGTTTTTCTATAAAATTACATGTGGCATGACTAAACTCTCGACATCGACTCAATAAAGCTATCGATTTGAATTCGATTTGGCAATCGAATAGGAGATACAGTGCAACCAGCAACTACACAAACGTATGGCGGTATCATCGTATCAGGTTTTAGTGTCCAAAGCACTAACAGCATCAAGCGATCGACTTCAAAAGTACTTAATCAAGCGAAGACTCGCTCATTCTCTCTTTGGGGACGTCTTACTGTGCTTGTACACACCCTCTAATGAATTGGTGGCAGTCAAACGGGTGTTACTCACCTCAGCCGCAGCACAAGTGACGCTCATGACACGACGTCACGTTCGTGAGAGTGTCGCCTTTGAAATCGGAATGTATCGAGCACTCAAAGCTTTAAATGGACGTGGGCATCGAAATGTCATCCGGATGTTGGACGAATTCGAGCATGATGGGTACCTACACATCGTATTGGAATTCTGTGCTCGTGGTGAGCTTTTCGATGTAATTCAGTCAAGCGCGGAAGGAAGACTAGATTCGATGGATGCTGCTCGATTCTTTAGACAAATTGTTGATGGCGTTCGTTATCTACATCAAAATGGGTACGCACATCGCGATTTATCGTTGGAGAATGTGTTATTGACAGATGATTACGTTTGCAAGATATGCGATTTCGGACTGGCATCGCCAGCTCAATCATCATGCTCAGATCCTGTCGGAAAGGCTTTTTACATGGCTCCGGAAATGATGCAACGGCGTTATTATGACCCGATCAGAGCGGATATTTGGTCGTTGGGTATCATGCTCTTTATCATGCTCACTGGCTCACCTCTGGTGCAAGCAGCTCGAAGCTCAGACTCGAGGTATCGTATCATCGCTTCCCATGGCGTAGAAGGTCTGTTACATAAGTGGAAATCAACGCTTGAGCTACCCACCGCTGCAATCGATTTGTTGGATAAAATGCTACGTGTCGACCCCCAAGAGCGAATTTCATTAGGTCAAGTGGCACAGCACCCATTCATGGTGGATGATCATGGTGCAACTGTGAATTCCATTTCAAATAGAAACGATCTTTACACTATTCCGATGCATTTGGGCGCAAATGATAATTTTCTGGCCATTACTCTTCATCACTTTTTACAGAAAACTTTTCAGTATGTTACCACAAAATCAGTCGCGTAAGTCGTGAATGACTTTTAGTCACGCCAGAAATTCACCATTCAAAACGAATGAGATTTAGTTCTCTATTTGGCCGTTTATTTTGCTTCAATTTTTTCTGTCCTGCCTTTTTCTTTTTGTATATGATCCGACACAAATGCCTGCGATACAGTTTTTGTATCGCTATGGCCGCACCTTCCAAGAGTATACCAGCATGCGATGGCTGGCTGTTGAATGACAAATCATTAGCGATACTGACTTATGTTTTTGCTCGTTCTCGGAGGACCGTTCTAGTAGTCACTTCATGAGGAATATATTCTTGATCGACCCAGCAATATTCGTCTGATTACGATTCGACCTACTCCATCATTTTGAAGCACTTTTCAAACATGCGGCACTCTTTGTTTATCGATTGCACATGTTCAAAACCCTGTACTTCGCACGTTATACTCTTCATGTCTTTGGCTTTGAGCAACAGCCTGACACACGGATGCAAGGCTACTTTTCTTTTTGCGCCACAAATCCTCCATTCCACGATGACCCTGCTGCATATTTTGATTTATGTTAAGTAGAAATCGGCTCTATCAGTTAGTGCCTTGAGCTCGGGGTAAACGAGCTGCATTAGCTTCGAGAGCAGTGGTACGCAGAGCCAGCTAAAGCCTTTGCATTTGCTCCTTAGAATTTCTGGCTTGCTCTTGTTCCTTTTGTGTGACCGTCTTTTTGGTAAGCCTTAAGCCATCATCTGTCTAGCCCTCATGGAACTTGCTTTAACCACGCCATCGATGTGGCCTTGGAGTATACTTTGTCGCATCTCCATATTGCAATTGAATACATAATTTTCATGTCTTTTCCGCTCTCAGAGACAAATATGGTTTAGTGTCACTCAGATCGATAGGAACGCTCTCTTATACGCGGACACGTGTAGTGCGATGTAATCACTTGGTTTTTTATCCCGCAAGGATATATATACCCTGAGAACAACTAATGAAATGTTTTGATATATTGAGTCGATGGAGTTAAAGCGACTTGTGTCGAGAATCAGGGGCATGCATTGTAGCATGCCGTGCCAGATGAAACGTGTACGGCACAATATTTTATGTCAGGGTTCGATCTTGGTGAAGGTGATAGTGATCTCTTAAGACACACGCCTTGAGTAACTAGTATACAAATGTAAAGCCAACCGATTTCACCCGAATGTTTCGACTTCAAAGAAGGCGGGGGCTGATCCTACCCATACAACCTGTAGTTCGTGGTCACTACCCGGCAATATTTTGTTTACTATTAGGCTGGAAATATTTCTAGCGGAGAGAAGTAGGCACGTCAATCAAATCGCAATAGCAGAAAATACGAACAGGTCGAAAGCAGCGAAGCGAGTGCATGACCCGAGCGTTGGTGTAGAGAAATTAGGCACTAAAGACCGTGCTGAAGATTTTAAAATATTACCTTTCCTATAGTTTGGAATCTGAAAGTTAGTGAACGTACTTTTCATTTTCCTCCAACATCCTTCCTCTGCTGTCATTTACCAGCCCTTTCCAACGCTTAAGACTCCAAGTAAGACACTTAATCAGCTCATAATATCATAAACATGTTGCAAGCTGTGTCGCTCTGGGATGCACAGGACCATGCGACACATGCGATGAAGTCTACTATAGAAGACTAAGAACGCGAGATATTAGCTCATGGATGGTATCAAATATTGATCTTGTCCTAGTATCGATCTATCTCATTTCACGAGAAGAATGGTCTAACGCGAATTGTGATTGATCACACTTCCATCCCCCGTTCAAATCGCTCGTCTCAGCTGCGCTCTCCTCATTTCACGTTCTTCACCTCACAGTGCGCGTCTCTCTTATGCTCTTCATGGCAGGGCGGGTACTACTTGCTTTCGTATTCCTCTTGTATCGATGCGATGTTTGGCCTCAACAAAAGTTCAACGCCTAGCACCCAGTTGTCAGTATTTAGACAACCAGACTTCCGGCAATAATCGAACCACATAGTTTCCCTTTAAACATGTAGCTTCTATCCCTTGAGTCTTCTTTTTATCATTACGGCATTCAATGGTAAGATAGCTTGTAGTACTCGCTTCAACTTCACACAGTGTAACTCCGTCTGAGCTATACTATAAAAGTTTTATGGTCGCTTGATCAGTCCATTACCAAGGAGGATTTGAATTTTTGTCATCGGAGTCACCAAATTTGATTTCCGGAGAGAAAATACGCTATCCGGTTTGAAATTGTTGACTTCGGCAGTGGACTCACACGTATCTACAGGGCAAATAAGACCTTTTGTTTCGTCGCATTCAAATGAATAGATTTCTCGTCAGGATCGAGAATCATCAATTCATACCCGAGCGTTACAGCTTTCTTTTCCTCGGGAGCGCAACGATAACTATGAGCAACCTGATACAAACGGCTCATGGACGACCTTTTCGAATTCCAGGTGTCTCTCCTGGATACTGATTTATGATGAGAGTTGCAAACCGTCGCGTCAAATATCTGATATTTCTCGGGTGGAAAGATCGTGTGCTACTTACTACCAACTTCAAAGTGATTAGCAATACCAAATCTCCGTGTTATGGACTAGCGTCAGTAAGTAGCTATAGCGTTGATGCTATTATGCCACACGAAATGCCGCCGGCCGTTTACCCGGTTTCGTTGGTGATAGTCAAACGGCTGCTGCAGACGTCAGCTACAGCTAAAGTGACGCTCAGAGCACGGCATCGCGTCGCGAAAGTGTCGCCGTCGGAATCGGAATGTTTCCAGCATACAAGGCTTCAAATGTAGGTGTACATCACGTATATTTCGTACCTTGTGCGAATTCGAGCATGATAAACGCTTTTATGTCGTATTCGGAGGTTACACGGGCGAGCTTTCCAGCGCGGAAAGAGAGCACACGATGAATGCGGCTCGAAACTTTGGACAAAGCGTTAATGTCCTTCGTTATTTGCATCAAATGCGTACGCATATTGCAAGTTATTCGTAAAAATGTCGTTTTGAGAGACGATTACGTGAAGCAATATATGTGCCTTCGGACTGGCGGTGTCTACTCAGTCATCACGTTCAGGACGTGACGGAAAGGCTTTTCCCGTGGCCAGATAATTGATACAAGGCGGTTAAGTCTATTGCGAGTAGCTCGAACACCATCTTCAATGTATCTCATCATCGTGTCACAAGGGCGTTTTAGCTCTCCTCATAATTGAAAATTACAGCGTGTGATACCCAAAGCTAGAAATCGATGTATTGTATGAAATACTTTTTGTCAATCCCCAAAAGCGACTTCCATTGATTCAAGTAAAACAGCACCCGTTGTGGCAGATGAATCATACCTATAATTTTAATACAACACTAGAAAGAAACGATCTCTACACTGTTTCGACGCATTTTTTGAGCGGAAAGTATCATTCTTTCCATTTTATCTTATACTAAAAGGCTCAGTATGGTGACAGAAGACAACAGTCTCATAGCCGTGACTGACCTCTTTGGACCCAGAAAAATACGTGAATCAAACGCATGACCCCCCAAGCTCCCTTTTTGCTCCTTTTCGACTTCTTTGCGTTTCTTCGTTTTCCAATTAGCTTCAGCATTTGGATGAATCGCTGATTGAGCAGAAATGCTTTTCGACTTTGTGCTTGTAATCGCTCTCTGACAAATCCTACTTGCTCAGAAGCCTCTTCCGCAAAAGCACGAATTTGTACCTCATCGACAAGGAATTATATCAGCAATATATTCCGATCTATTCAGCAAGTTACCATGATAAAGTGCTGTCCAAACATCTGGAGCTAATTTACAATATCGGAATACACACCTTCGTGGTCTTCTGTCAGTCATCATACTCTCCAAGTCCTGAGCGTATTGCTCACCAACAGCCTTTCAACCAAGTGATAAGCCATTTTATCAGTTGATGCGCCGAGTCCGTCAAATTGGTCGCATCGGCCTCGAATTCTGCCTTTTTAGGAGTGCTAATAAAGCTTCGAGTTCAGCTGTCATGCCAACTTGCTTTCACCACCACCCCAGTTCGACTTTAAAGTATAATTTTACCGTACCTTCATACTGCGATTGGATACCAGGACAGCAGATATTGTTTGGTGTCACGTAAATCTGCTAAAATGCTTTCCTTCGCTCGGAATCTTGACAGCGATCTGCTATGCGAATTTTCAAACCCGCATAAATATACCATGACATCATCGAACGAAATGTTTGGATAAATTCTGTTGAAGGATTCGAACCGGTTGTTTTCGAAGGATTACAAGAATGAATTATAGCATGCCGTGCCAGATGAAATGAGTACGTCAAAATGGCTTACATCAGGAACCACTTTCTATAGAGACGCAGTGAGCTTTCTGTACTCACACCTTGGGCAACTTGTATTTACGCTCGACCCCACCCAGCGCGTCCGAATAATCCAACATCAAAGAAGGTCTAACGATCATAGTCATATAAGCAGTAGTTGGTGTTCGAGAAAGACTACTTCACGGTCTTTTTGTGTTCAAACAACTTTAGTTATTGCTCAGCGTACGGATCAATATGGTATTGCAATCAAAGTACAACAGCCAAAGGCAGCAGAATAAGAAGCGAGAAGGTATATATCATAATGATTCCACAAGTGATACATCAATTCAGCTTATATTCGCAACTGTGTGGCCAGAGCTGCGCCTTAAGTCGTACCAAACCGTGACACTAAAAAGCTCCTACGGTCGAGTGCTTGAAGCTTGAGCGCGCGGAAATATCATATAATGGATGGATACTGAGCGTTAATATTATTCTAGAAACGATCTCCCTTATAACCGTGAGTTTTTTTGGATACAATGTATCTTTCCTCACTATTGGGATGGTGTCATGCAATTAGGAATCCATTACACATCCATCCTCCTTCTCTGAATCACACGCCTGAGCTGTGCGCTGCCTATTTGATTGTCTTCGCCTTCGGGTGCTCGTCCCTGCAGTGCCCCGTTCCGTTGATGCTCTTCGCCTTTTAGTGCTTTTCTTTTTTGTGCTCTGAATGCTAGCGGTTATTTCATACGTTTTCATGTCACCTGTTGTATCGATGCTGATTTTCAACATATTCAATATCTTCCCCCCTAGTACCCAGTTGTTGCTATCACTGGGTAGAAACTGAACCAGTTGCCCGTCAGAAGGCCAACCAAATAGGTCTTGTAGTGCAACGGTTGTGGGGTTGCCTGAAAATGAAATTTGCATCCCTCCCGAATAGCTTTTATCAACAACGTCATATTTGATCTCTCTCTGGAAATTACCATCTTCAGTTACACGGAAACCTCTACGTTTGATCCCGTCTATGACCTCTTGATAAGGCTTTTCTGGTAGCTTGATCATTCCATCACTAAGACGAATTATAACTTTTTGATCACGATAAGTTGAGACATGATACTTCGGATCACCAAATTCGAATTGAGGAAGACGAAGATCGCTCTCAGGTAAAAAATTGTGGACTTCAGGAGCGAAATCTGGAGTATTTACAGCGTAAGCTATATATCCCCATATATACCGTTCAAATGAATAGATTCCTCGTGGAGCCAGTTCGAAGAACTCGTCAGGATCGAGAAACGTCATCCTAGCCGAGCGAAACACTTTTCCTTCTTTTTCTAGAGTTTTCAGGTGTGCTGCAGATATTTGCCAGCAACCTGTTATGAACGGCGTATGAACGATATTACCATATTCCTGGGAATCCCTGATTCGTGGTTTATAATGAGAATTCAGATCGCTTGCGTCAAATATCGGAGGGTTGGCGATTTTGTAAATTGTGTCGTACTTATCGTGAGGTTTATGCCGATCTTTTGAAAATAAACGGATATTCGTTTCAGGAAAGCAGCGTTTGTAATTTTTTCTATCGTCATAAATACCATCCAAATAAAATGCTATTAGATAGTCATCCGGATTTGTTCGCGCTATTGCTATCTCCAGTCCCCCCTTCGATTGCCTTTTCTCGTTCAGCCTCGAAGGCACAAATGTCATGTTGTCTTTCCTGATGGTGTGGCTATATGCTGCTGGTAAGCCAAGTAAGGCAATGCAGCACGCATGTAGTGGTTGAGTCTTCATGGTGTTCCCTGTTGATCGAGTATTGGGTTGTGATGAACCTTTACCATAATGGATAATGGTATTGGGTGAGATTCTATTGGTGAGGGTGTTGACAAAAAGGTCGCATGCCTCGCTAAGTACACTTCCCGGCAACGTTTTCAAACTATCGATTACGTACTTTGCGAGCATGGAAGCGAACCGTGAACATGCAGGTGGGACTTATAGGTGCACACTATCGTAATTGTGCTGTTTGCCTCGTAAAGTGAACAACTTTGAAAACAATCAGGTAACCTTTTGCGGGCATACAGGAAAATCCCAACGTGCAGGTAAGACTCGTAAGTGCGTAACTCGTAATCATGAAAGCTCCTGACATGGCTTGCTTCGTGAAAGGTAGCATTTTTTTGACCCGATGGAATTGTGTGTACGCAGGATACGTGTCACTATTATGAGAACTCAATTGGGCAAAGTCTCAGTTGATGTCTGTTCATATTTGCACTCCTCTGACTAAAAGCTTCGTAGGACGATATTTGCGATTTATGACATGTACTGACACTGTGATGCTGCTACATTTGAACTGATTGAAAACCGGATACAATTTGAAGTACATCGTCGGGTTTTGTTGGAATTGAAAGTATTATCACCTAAGCGTTCATTTTTTCTCAATGTCTTTGTGAGGGTTCTACACGGCGAACCGCTTTGTGTAGCGTTCAATGCCGAAATAATGCCAGTGCATATGTCTTCAATTCTATGTCGTCGAACCATGAGACCTGACAATACATCTGTATCTGCTATCGCTGCAATCCCAAATGGCCTCGCCTTTTGCTTTCAAGCGGTGACAATAGCAATCATTGTGTGGCAGAATCAAGCAAATGCAACATGTACGATGCCACTTCAGTAACAGTAGTGGAATCCATAAACAGTTTTTGTTCGAGTCAATGTTACTCACTCTTTCATAAAAGTGCAAGTTATAAAAAGACAGCCCACAACCTTGTTAGCCAGGTATCAGTGTAGTCGAGCATTTCAGGTTGGTAGTAGGCTGTTGTAATGTACATCTTAGACATGCAGACAGACTTGAATGGTACACGTCGAGGTATCTTGGTATCTTTGAAGACGATGTGGCCACACATCGAACGAGTATGTCAACGAGGGAATGATGTTGCCTCTCATAGAAGAAAATGTTTACATGAGATATCATAGATTCCTAAGTTTACCGGCATTAAGAACGCTTGTACACCTCTATTGAAACATGTCAAAGTACCTCGGCTTTGAATGCACGTCATACAGACCCAAGCGCATCGATTTCGTTGGTCATAAAACAACTCGAAGATCTTCCATAAATGCCAGTCTTCTCGGTTTCACCGGTTGCCACTCTTTTAGGACTATTTGTATCAATCTCTTCTTCATATGCTCATGCTTGCGAGTACCCTTTCGATCATTTTCCGTTTTGTAATTCTTCCCTTTTGCTGAGTTTACGCGTCAAAGATCTGTTGCAACGGCTGCAACTCGATGAGAAAATTCGAATGCTGACGGCCAGAGCAGGTACTCATGGAAGTGTTCCACGTCTCGGAGTACCTGAGTACAATTGGGGAGCCAATTGTGTGCACGGAGTTCAGTCTACCTGTGGAACCCACTGCGCGACATCCTTTCCAAATCCTGTGAATTTGGGAGCCATTTTTGATCCAAATGAAATCTATAAAATGGCACAAGTAATCGGAGTAGAGTTACGAGCATTAAGGTTGGAAGGTGCTCGAGAGAATTACAAGAACGGACCGCATATCGGTCTGGATTGCTGGTCACCCAACATCAATATCAATCGTGATCCACGATGGGGCAGAGCAATGGAGACACCATCGGAAGATCCTTTTGTGAATGCAAACTATGGAGTTGCGTATACGAAGGGATTGCAAGAAGGTCAAGACAGCCGATTTCTTCAAGTAGTAGTGACGCTGAAGCATTACGTGGCGTACTCATACGAGAACTATGGCGGAACTGATAGAACTCAATTTGACGCAATTGTTTCTGCTTACGACTTTGCTGACACGTACTTTCCAGCTTTTGAAGCTTCCGTCGTGGATGGGAATGCAAAGGGGATCATGTGCTCGTACAATAGTTTAAATGGTGTCCCAACGTGTGCAAATAAGTGGCTTAATCGATTGCTTCGCGAACAAACTGGGTTTGACGGGTACATCACGAGCGATACAGGTGCTATTGAAGGAATTTTTGAAGGGCACAAATACACAAAGACACTGTGTGAAGCCGCTAAGATCGCAATTGAATCGGGAGTTGACATATGCAGTGGAAACGCTTATTGGAACTGTTTTAAGCAACTTGCGAATTCCACGAGTTTCTTCAATGCAGTCGATGAAGCTATTGGACGCACATTAAGATTGAGATTTGAACTTGGCCTTTTCGATCCGATCGCTGACCAGCCTCACTTTACACCTGAAGATGTCAGGACACCAAAATCGCTAAAATTGAGCATGGATCTCGCAAGAAGGTCAATTGTATTGCTTCAGAATAATGGCAATACATTACCGCTACGCCGTAGTGTTCGAATTGCTGTCATTGGCCCACATTCGATGACGAGAAGAGGTGCAATGGGTAATTATTATGGTCAATTGTGCCACGGTGAGTACGATGAAGTGCGTTGTGTGCAAAGCCCGCTGGAGGCCATACAATCAATAAATGGACGAAACAATACGATCCATGTTAATGGCTGCGGGATAAATGACACATCCACCTCTGAATTCGGAAAAGCCCTTCAAGCTGCTCAAACCGCTGATGTAGCAGTTCTGTTTCTCGGAATCGACACCAGCATTGAGCGTGAATCCAAAGATCGAGATAACATCAATGTCCCACTTATCCAATTGGAGCTGTTAAAAGTTATACGCAGGGCTGAGAAGCCTACTGTTGTTGTCCTCTTTAATGGTGGAATTCTCGGCATCGAAAAGCTCATCTTGTACGCTGACAGCGTGCTTGAAGCGTTTTATCCTGGAATTTTCGGTGCTCAGGCCGTCGCTGAAATTCTGTTTGGTGATGTTAATCCGAGTGGCAAACTTCCAGTGACAATGTACCGATCCAATTTCATCGATCATGTTGATATGAAGAACATGAATATGACAATGTATCCTGGTCGTAGCTATCGATATTACGCAGAGGTTCCAGTGTTTCCATTTGGATGGGGATTGAGTTACACAAATTTCAGTATCCAATCGATGGAAACCCAAAAAGAGCGCGGGATCCGTCCTGTGCTCACAACACATCCAAAAGAGTATCGAATTCAGATCACAAATAATGGAAAGTATTACGGCGAAGAGGTGATATTTGCCTTTTTTCGACCACTTGAGATCCGCGCAACCGGTCCGGTGGAATCACTTCAACAACAACTTTTCAACTACACACGCGTTCGTCTTGCTCCCGGCGAAGTGCGGAAAGTGCAGCTGTATGTGACGGATGAAAGGCTTGCATTACACGATAAGCACGGCAATTTGTGCGTTTTTGAAGGTTTTTATGAGCTAATCATTTCCAACGGCGTGAACGAACAGCTCACTTTTCCAGTACAGATACCCGGCCCTTTGCGAATGCTTCGACCATTTCACAAAAGTACAAACTCGAAAGTAGCAGTAAAATGAATCCTATAGCATTGGAATCTTTTTACGTTGCGGAATTGCATGCTTTTGAAATACATGTTGTTGTGTATTTCCGTGTTCCACAAAACTATTCAGCCCGTATTGATAACGGCTATTCTGACGTAGCGGAGGGTATCTGGCTCATGAATTTCGGGCTTTGTGAGAATAACGGGAAGGGAAGTAGAGTACAAGATACGATTGAAAAGTCTTTGTATATGGACGTCACAAATCCTCAGGGCTTTACAAATGCACCACGCTCCATAGGCGTTACAAGCGTGCCATCATCGGCTCCGACTGCGAAATCACGCGCTACTGAGAATGCTTACGAGAAACTCTCACGCGATGTGCATCAAATGACCAGCACAGGCGCTATCCATCATGACTGGCTTGAGAATCCGAAAGGCTTCTTATTGAAACCTGATTTCAAACGCAAATTACAGCATGTTGGCGCCGGTGGGAAGAAGCTTCAGGCCGGGACTTCGATTGGTATACGGCTGCATATGCCTGGAAGCACATATCGTCTTCGTTGGTTTGTTCTCGATGGAATGGTATTGCGCTATTTCAAGACACAGAATGAAGAGCAGGAGCTTGGTGCTATCCATCTCGCGTCTGTGAATGCAGTGCTACCTTCCAGTATTGCTGATGCTCCAGAATTCGCTTTAGATTTGGTGTGTATATTTTCGAGTGATAGGTAGTGTCCTCGCTCACTTTCTTTTGAGGTTTGTGCCGATCGCATTTATACGATTGCGGGAAATGACCGAGAAGATATGGTGCGTTGGGCAACCGTTCTCACACTTGTGGTACGCAATCCATTTCAATCGATTCATTGCGTCTAAGCTTTTTGTGATAGCTTCGGGAAGAGTATCGCCCCAAACTCATGCAACGTCCAGAGTCCACTGTTATCCGTGGAAGTGCCGCGATTCCTCGTCCAAGTGCGCGGAAGACGGGACAATTGAGCTTTCAGCCTGGCGCAGTTGGAAACATCAGCCAAACCATGACGTCTAGGTTCACAGATGTCAATTCTATTCGACGAACGGGATCGCCGTTTGATGAACTTGTGGCTGAAGATGACATCAAAGAGAAGATCATCACCATTACGTTTGAGCAGCTCGGACCGCTAAGGCTACAACTTCGCGGTTCGTAACGAGTCGTGCAAGCATGGATCTTCTCGCTGACACATCTTAATACACAGGAACTGTTGAGGACGAAGTAATGATTTGCGGCTTTGAGAAAAATGAAGACGGGAGTCCCGGCTTTGCGGAAGCTTCCGGGGCCATTCGCGAGGGCGATTTTCTTATCTCAATCAATCAACACTACTTTACAACGATTGAGTTTGATAAAGCTATTGAGATGATTCAGCAAGCATCGAGACCTCTGACTTTACGATTCTCGCGGCTTGAGGATGTCAGAAAAGGAAAATTTGGTACGATGACTTTGTCACCAGCAGCAACAGCGGGAGGCACCTCACCTTCGGACACAACGATGAGCCAAAAACGCGTCGCAGAAGGCTGGGTACTGGCAAAAGAACCAACAGCAGATCGTTATCGGATTCGTATTCTCCAATTATATGGCGATGTCTTACGTCTCTATAAGCCGAGCTTGCAGGGCGTTCGAGCGGAGAATCCTTGCCTTGTTGTACGTCTTCACGATGTTACGGACATTCGACCAACAAAAGACACGCGAGAGACTACAAGCGCGTGCACTCAATGTCATCCAAAACGATGGGGCGTCACGCTCCAAGGACAGCAAGTCATGTTCACATTCTACACAAAAAGCCACATCGACATGACAGAATGGATCGATTACATCAAAAATTCACCGCTATTCTCCGCAAAACAAATGGTTCCTTCCGTTTCTCCAGCGAAATGTGCACGCATTTCCATTCCCGTTCTTCCCATCGCCGTCGTTGAGAAAAATATCGCATTAGAACCGCGTGTCCTGCTTCACGATTCCATACACAAATTGGGCGATCTATCACCGACATTGACGCTGTATGTGTTTGTGCTTTTCGAAGACGGCAGGTTGTCGTATTTTATCAACAAAGAGCGTGCCCATATCCAAAGTCGTCCCATTGGCACCGTACGATGTGATAATCTCATTGCAATAACCGCAAGCCAAGTCACAAAGCAGTTATGGAGCAATTGGACGGATGCTTTACCGAGTCACACAAAGGTCTCAAAAGCATTCGATGAATGCTGGCGACTTGAGCTCAACGTACAGACATACTCACCGACGACGATGCAAAAGTGTCAGCGGCCCTTTGCTTTGTATTTTGTATCACGAGACGAATTGATCAAGTGGGCGATTCATATATGCCGAGAAGTCTCACGCCTCACGGGCCAAAAGTTGGATTTGAATTTCGTGAATCATTCCGATACTTTGAACGATACATTTCGATGCAGCAAGCAACAAGTAGGAGATCCATTGGGATTGACGTTGGCACTGCATCAGCCGAAATGCATCGACGCACAGACACTGACATCTCCGCCATTATACCGGAGCTTGAAAGATGCGACAAGTAATGCTGCATCTCGTGGATGGTTTTTTGTGAAGCGGCCTCGATCCTCCGGTTTCAATGAGTATCATCCACGTTTTCTCGTTCTATCCGATTCGTCTTTGCATTTCTACAAGCACGAAATCGCCGATAGTGTTGACGTGGTGACAGCAGCGGCATCTTGTGCTGCCATTTTGGATTTGCGTCGCGTCAAAGATGCGCGTGAATTGGAGTCAGGACAAGATGATTGTTTGGATTTCTCATTGCAACTGACAACAGCAGACGATATCCATTGGGTGGTACGTCGCTTTTCCATCTCTTCTCATTTTTACGTCGTTTACGTGCTTGACCATTTGATTCACGTTGTAGCTTGTATCCGAGTCGTACACTATAAAGGAGCAATGGCTCGCAACTCTGATTTGGCTTTCTGATTACTACTATCGGAGCCCGACAATGATCTCACCGAGTCAACCCAAGATACGACGCTCAACCTCCAAACACTCGATCGTGGAGTCTAAAAGCACAAGCAACAATCCGCATTCTTCGCTTCAACCAACAAGTAATTCCTGCTTCATTTCCGACGACTGCACTTCGATACGCAGCTGGCTCGTAATTGCTGAACTTGAGGTGTATGCGTCGATTGCATGCGGAGTCTTGAGTTACTATGAAAAAGAACATGATTGCTGGGATGAATGGGGCGACGCTCTTGGGGCCTTTCCGCTTGAGCATCTCGTAAAGCTCTCATCTGTCTCCTGTAAACCCGAAGCGTTCATAGTGACTCTGGAATCCAAGCAATGTATCGAATTCATAGCCGATTCCGCGGAAACTGCACGTCGTTGGATGCTGATTATGTGTTCGTGTGGAAACTCGATCCTCGAAAAAGGCGATAAGAAGCATGAATGGTACAGCAAGCCACCCAAAGAAGCGTGGATATGGAAACTGGATCGGGTCTATCAGGTCTTTCGACGTCGGTTCTTTTCATTGAGGAATCATCAACTTCTTTTTTACACCAAACAAAACGGTCGATCACTCGGTGTCATCGCTCTTCCGTCTGTGTTGCAATTCACAATGTCGAAAGTATGCGATCGACAGTCTGGCGACGCCGAATTTTACCAATTGGACATAAGTTTCTCTCTGTCCGATGATAGAATCATCACCAAGTCGCCTTTAGAAAGCCCAATCGATGATGCTCACGAACAAGCAGAACACGATCCAGTGGGTGACTTCCATGCGCTCTCACTGGCATTTATGAATGAGAACGAGATGCTCGAATGGGCACATGCAATTCATCACTGCTGCTCGAATTCCATGTCCATCAAAAACAATACCAAACTGCCTCCACTGCTAGATATTCGCGTATTGCCGAAGGAGCTTCTCAAGATTTCACGGTTCGAAGATCAGCAGGCAAGCCCTATGCAGTCTTCTGTGGCTTCCAATACGGAATTTAACGCTCGTGGATGGCTGTATTACCTCACAGCTCCAAGTGAGCGTCTTCGTCTTCGGTATTTCGTTCAATGGGGACACGAATTGTCCATTTACAAGCATGAGATTCTCGCCGATGAATATCGTGCGATTCGGTATGGTGTCATCGATTGCAGAGCGTTGCAAGATGTGCGGTTTGCATACGTAAATTCCCCTGAAAATGCTGTAGAGCTTCAATTTTGTTCCAATAATGGCGTTGTATTGATCCCACAAAGCGACGAGGAAGCTGTCATGTGGCGTAATTCTCTGTTGGAAGTGAAGCGTGCGTATGGATGTCGCGAAAAAGCTTCCGACAATCTCAGCTCTGGAGTGTACATTTGCCGTCAAAGTACATTCTCAATGAATCGCGACCATGAAGACCTTTTACGCTCTCAGATTGAATCTTCCGTTGTCTTCTCGTCCAATTTGCAAGAATGGGATGGACGCAAATGGATTCCAAAGTATTTTGTGCTCACAACGTCTCGGCTTTTGATACTCTCATTAGCTGTCCATTTGTATGACGAGGAGCCCGATATATTGGCTTCCTACGCAACCAAATCGATATTCGAAGTGCGTTCATGCACAGAGAAAGAGATGGCAGCAGCAGACGATTCGCTGGCATGGAGTGTGGCGTTCATAATAACGATTCAAACGCTACACAATTTGTCGGACAAAGTAGAAAAGCTCATGATTCGCTGCGATTCTCAAGGTTGGTGATTCGTATCGCTGAGTCCGTGCATTCATTTCTCTGTTTAGATCATTGTTTGGAATGGATGCGATTGTTGTGCAGTAGCAATGGGAAATTGGAACTGAAAAAGAACGCTGCGACTGGATATTGGGGAAGTGTGAATCGAATTGCGTCCATGTTTCGCCACGAGAGCTTTGCTCTTCCAACTGCACAAGTCGATACAAATGATTCATTAGCTGATACGGCAAGTCTAGAGCAACGTGAGAGCTCCTATAAGCGTAAAATGTCGCGTCAAGATGCGGCTCGAAGGTTTGTTGTCCTCTTGATAGATCGCTTCCATCTGACGTCAACTTTTAGGCGAACATCCGAGCTGATCTTGAATCGACGTCTCTCAAGGCGCTTCTGAGGGTGCTGTGCTCGGGTAGACGTTCTGACACTTAAAAATCAGTGCTTTCGAAAATTTGGAGTGGTGAGGCGCCTTCAGCATCGATGTAATGCTGTAGGCCGCTGGGAAGGTCAAAGCTCGACGCTCGTGAAGACGCTGGTGATACATTTATAGTTCCCGCTTCACGGATATCGGCAAGCATGGAGAGTCGTTGGGATAGATCTGACGTGTCTGGATTATGAGCGGGTCCAGCTGGAGGAAGTGATGAACGAGGATGATCTGAATTGCTTAATTTGGACAGTGATCGTGCGCTAAGCGGTTTGTGCTTTTCACTAGCTGCCCAAGAAGACCAACTACTCCGTCGACCACAAGCATTTTTTATTTCTTTCAAATCGCTATGCGTAAATTGTAGTAAAGTACTGATAACTGGCAATAGACGTCGCTGTTGAGAAGACCCTGGACGGAATGTGATGTATTGAACGACAATGTTCTTCAGATATTCCATATTCACTCCGTCTCTTCTTTGATTTTGCGTCAAACGAGTGAGTTCTTTCTCCTTCCGTGATAGATCCTCCACCAAACTTTGCATTTGATGCTCTGTTGTGACCACTTTATGATGCAAACGATCAATTTCCAAAGCATTCGCTATTGATTCTGCGTCCCGACAAGCTTGTAATTGCGCAAATTCCAAGATTTTACGATGATCTGCGCCACCACTACGAACATCTTCTTCCAATTCTGCAACGCGACTTTGAAGTGTTTTGATCTCATTTTCTTTTTCGGAGACAACGTGACGAGCTAATTTGGACTTTGTCTTCGCTTCCATTTCGATTCGAACGATCTCTGTTTGCATTTTCGTTTTCTCATTTGCTAAAGCATTCTCATGCTGCTGAGCAGCCTCTGCCAGCTGATCACTTAATCGGTGCTTCAGTGCCTCCATTTCATCTTCGAGTCGACTCTTTTGTCGAAAGGTCTCGTCCCTATCGTGCACCGCTTCATTCATAGTCACTCGCAAGACTTCTAAATTGGCTTCAGCATCACGTTTTGCATCATTAGCAGTCGCAGCTTCGCGTAAAGCATTCTCAATCATAGCAGCCTGCTCTGCATGCTTACCAGCTATTCCCATATGCTCCGTCTGTAAACGCGTAGCAAAGGCGAGTTTCTCTGAAAGCGTCTTTTTTGTCTCCGATAGCTGAGCTTCAAGTTCCACTTTTGCCATTGACAGCTCATCCAAATGTGCTTGTAGCTCGAGTACCAATGCGTCGCTTTTGGAGAGGCTCGTCTGTAGTGTTTGGCAACGCTGTCGATTTTCTTCATTTTGTATGCTTACTTCATTCAGCTTTTCAGTTACGGCATTGCGTTCCTGCTGAAATCTTGCGATTGCCGCGTTTTTTTCCTTCCGGACGGATTCCAGTTCTTTCGTAAATTCTTGGCGTATTTCTGCATTGTCACGCTCCAAACTCTTTTGTAGTGCTTCACTTTTCCTTCTCAAGTCGCCTTCTTTCTCAGCCAGTTCCGCATGTGATTCAAGAGCCTTTGTAGCTGTAGTTAAATCGTCTCGTAAGTCTTCCACTTCTTTATTTAAAAACGTGTTTTTCTCTGACAAAATCGCATTCCGCTCTTTGATTTTTTCAGCCGTTGCGTGGATCTCTTCCAGCTTTGCAGTGCCAGCCTCATTCCTTCGACAGGCTTCATCTAACTCACTTGCCAAAATCTCGAGTTTATTCTGGAAATAATCTTTCTCTTCACTAAGCCTCTGATTGATCGCTTGGGCCTCTTCGATCGCTTCCAAATGACTTCGTCTAAGTTCCTCAAATCGTAATCGTGTGACCGGAGCATTATCCTCTCTTGCAAGCCGCAATCTCTCATTTTCTTCTCGTAAACACTCATTTTGCTTTACAATCACTATCAATTGGTCCTCGCACATTTGCGATCCTTTGCCTTGTCGTTCTTCTCTCTCGCTTTTATTTTGACTTGAAATGCGACCTGGTAAAAGAAGGTCAGGCATTTGAGTGTAACCAGACGGTTAAGACGAATACCTGAAAGAGATTCCCTTCCGTTGATCGTTCGGATTTCCATCTCTTCATTCGCCATTCTATACATTTCTTTGTATTGCTCAATAGCAGCGCAAAGGTGTTCCGCTATATCCATATCTTTAACGTTACCAGTAAGAGAGCAGGTATCATCTTTGACTTGCATTTTCGTATCTGACAACGTCAGATTATCGAATTGTACTCCCTTTGCTTCATCGGTTTGATCCCCTGCTGCTTTTCGCACTTTTGTGATAGCTACGGCCGAGGACGCGATCGCTTCCAATTCCTTAACGAGAGATTCGCTTATACCAAATGATAGTCCATACAGAACGAATTCTTTCTGATCAAATACCTTACGCATCGATTCTACTTTCTCGTTAGCTTCGGAGAGCTTCTCCAGTAAGACATTATTCTCCCTTTGCATTTGCTCTTCCAAATCGCGCTTCTCTTGGTCTACCTGCTTTAACTTTTCTTCCAGCTTATTGAGACGTTCTCTTTGAGGTGTCAACTCTTGCTCACTAGCCTCGATTTTTTCCTCTATATGTTTCGGAGAATGGACTTGAGGTTCGTTTGCGGATGCACGCGGTGATAGCGCACTGAAGAGATCGATTTCATCATATTTATTGCTGACGACTCCAACACTTGCATCTCCATCTTCAGACGGTACACCTTGTACCATCTGTTGCGATTTCTCCATCTCATGTCGCCATTTCTTAGCATCGGATGCGCATTTCGAAACGTACAATTCCACAAGCCGATCGCCTCTCAGAATGCTATCAGTATCACTATTACTGTATCCGGTCAACTCGGAATCTCTATCACTGCAAAGAGAAAAGTCAATGCCCACAGAGTCTTTGACAAATGTCCATAGAGTCTCATAATTCGTTTGGAGTGCAATGGATTCCTGAATTTGCGCCTGTGATTTCTGAAGTTGAGCCTTCATCAGCTTATTTTGCCTCGTGAGTTTCATACTCAGCGATAAAAGCTGATCGTAAGACGGTTTTTCTCCATCTGTGGCGCGTATCGAGCCATTTCCTGTGCTGTCTTGTTGAGTCTGTTGTTCAGATTCGATACCGGCGACGCTCGTATTGAGAACATGGGACGCAGCAGCTGAACGGAGAAAGCTCATTCCCTTTGAAAGACCTCCACGACTTTTTTCTTTCATATCGGCAAAGCCGCGCTCCAGTACTTCCTTATTCATCAAACTCCCTTTTCGAGATGACGTGTAACGGGTCAGACAGGATTTTGGTCCTGCTTTCTACCTACTTCAATGTACATGTCAGATATATCCAGGTCATCACGAGAAAGTATATAGAACAAGTAGTCTGAAACAGATGGATGTCCACGTCTATTTGACTTGCAATTCGTACGTCGTCCTGACTGTGTTCTCATTACTCACTACAGAAACGAATCTGTGTACCTCCGTGGAACTACTATAAGCATAAGATTGACCTTTTTTGAACGCAAAAACGGGTAGATTAATGATTTGGATGTGAGTGCATAGGCTGCAGGATGTATGAGATTTCTAGATAGAGTGTACGGAACCTACAGTCACTGCAAGAACGGGATCTAAAATTTAAAGTTCAACCTATTGAAAGATTACTGTCTGGGCGTCAATGGTTATAAACACATCGCACTAGAGGAAGCAGTTAAGTGCTGAACTGAATTACAAGACTTTTGTAAAACGCCCACTTGCTCGCTGGAAACCCGATTAGTCTTGCATTTGAAGAGACAGTTTGAAAAGGAGTGATCAAATTTCTACTCGTGAGTAAGAATCTGTACGGTATTTGATCGGATCGCATTTCGCAACTACTTTCCAGCTGTCTCCTTGCTCCCAAAGCTTTCCCTATTTACTGTTTATCGTGTCTCTAAATTGATGTGAACGACTTGCTTTTAGAATTTGCAGCGCACTACTCTGCGTATAAATCTACTCTGAGGATGGACAAGTCGATGATATGGGCAATGCCTGAAGTGCAAGTCAAGTTCGCTACTTTTTGAGTTCAAAGGTCACGACTGCAAAGTCAGGATAAAATAGTAACATCTCCTCCACCTTTACGTTCTCTGAAACGATCGATCCGCAGGTATAGTCGAAGTATACTTCAATTATATACTCAGCACACGCGTGAGGAACATACACTCGGCAACATTTCATCGCAAGCATAAGTAGTGTATCTTCTTCGCTCAGACACGCAGTGGCGTGCTTATATCGTGAGCTATGCGATGTCAAGATTGCATTTTGGCAATAAGCAGAGTCAATATGATCGTAACACAATCAGATTGGAGGAGTTGATCTGTGAGATGTATCCCGAACTCTTGGTCAATTGACTTCGGTTCAAAGTCAGACCAGATTGTCAGCCAAATTCACTTTTTATCTTACCTCTATTTTTGTGCTGTATTGATTTTCTCGAGAATGTAATCACTTATGGAAGAACGTGCTTCAGGTAGAGATGGATGCAGTGTGATTGTGTGCAGTCTTCCATTATTAAGTGTCATTTTATCGCACAAGCCATTTTCCTCCTTTGCTATCACTTGCATCATTGACACATTGCAGCTCCTCTACCATTTTCAAATACTTGCTCGACTTATCGACCTTACTACCAGCCGGATCGTTTGATTCGTTGCTTTCCAAAAATTGCTGCGATCTTTCCCCCGCCTTTTTTTGCGCCACGCGGGCAATTCTATCTTGTAGACAAAGTGTTGCACTTTTGTGTGATGAGACTGTCACCTCTGCTTCCTGCCCACTGCCTCTATCAGATGGAATATGCGAAGACAAAGTCTTTTCGTTCTCTACTTCGGTACTTGCAGAGGATTTTGTACCAACATCAGTCTCTTTCTCAGATACCTCACTGTTCCATTGACGAGCTGTCTCAAGTAGTGGTTCCTTCACTTGAGACGCTATCTCGGCCGAAAGATCCCAATAGCTTCGACGATGTACCATATTGTAGTAATACTTCCTCTTCATGTATACATAATATTAGATTATCGCACACTCGGCCGTCGCGTACATGAGACTTACTCCACAGTCATCTTCATGAACGGTCCAGATGCCGACTTTTGTTGGCAAACTCATGAAATTTATTACTATGACCAGATATTTAGGCTCATTTACACAATAGCCATAATCAAACAAATCATTTGATAAGGGTAATAAAGTTTGGCAGTATCTCAACTAAGCATATCGGTGAGATGCAACGATTTGATGTCAAGAAGCGGTGACTGCGGACACGTGTAAAGCATTAGAAAGCGCTGTGCGCATTCTTTCATCTCCAAATTAAGGCTCCGCTTGTCATAGGCACTTGTACCCAGTAAGCTAAAGCTCTTTCGTGCATGCTGTGGACACCACCTACATCTTGTGTATAGGCTCTGTCTGTATCTTTTCTATCCGTGCTCAGCCGCGACCTGATAAATCGATGCAGCCTCGCCGTACACCCTTGATACTCTAGACTTTTTGACACGAGGGAATTGGAGATGGTAGCCGTTGTAGGATCATTGACTGTAGCGTGTATCGCTATCACCACGGATGAGCGGAGTTGCCTCAAGATTGTATCAGTGTTATGTGCACAGAAATGCCACTTTCGTCACAATAATTAGACCTACGTAGCCTTACTGGAATATGACACGCCAAATACACGTGAGCGCTTTGCCTCTACAATGAGTAGAGATGATAAAGGTATGTGGTGTCAGAGAATGGTCAGCTTGCAGTCATCGCTTGTTGCCAAGTGATTCACTTCTGGTTGAGCTAGTTTGATGTTGTTCAAGTCCGTGCCAGCTTGCTTTGAATCGATAACGCAATGTGCTGAGGAAAGACTGGCACTATTTCGTTTGGAGAGACCCCAACCTTGTGCAATACTTTGCCAGAACAGTGAGCGCCTGGACGTTGTGCATTCGGGTCGCAACTATTCCGGAAATACATTAGTCCAATACTTGGAATTCGAACGACTCCAATGGCCTATAATTCTTACTCGTGGACAGAGCAACCGATTGCTCGGTGTTATCGGGGCGACTTGTATATTGTCATCAATTATGAACTGCTCTGTTACGCTTGTATATCGTTCGAGCGAGATGAGTTCGTGTGGTTATAGACTGCTGTATTGTATCAGCAAGACTGAGAAATTCATTGGGACAGTTTTCCATGTACGGCTTCCAGATACATAAAATAATGCAATCTTTTGTGGTGTTACCAGGGGACGATTAGTGATAGCTGGTATTATTGGGAAGTTTTGTTATCTTCTTCTGGAAATGAGCTCAATGTTATTCTCTGTAGTGTGGGGAGGTAATGATGCTGATGGGAGTCAGTCCAACCGACAGTCAATACTGCTACTACTCGAGTGATATTACAGAACTCACATGGCGCGACTTGATACAACCGGCATTATATGCGCTTTTGGCAGCGGAATGGTAGGAATCTGATGCATTTGACCATATGGGAGCTTAAGCGTAAATGAACGCATCTGTAAATCGGTGATACGGAGTCAATGAAAGCGAAATCTGTCTATCGTCAATTGATTATCCGACACGTCACTGAAATTTACGAAAAGGAATAAATTTTCGAGTGTTTTCAATCCTTCCCCGCCAAAGCGCTTCAGAGTTTGTGAATTTTGCGTGCACAAAGCCTCTCTCATTGCGCGGAACTCCTAAATAATCAAGTATGTTCGCTGCTGCTTCAGGTATTGCCGGCTGTAGTAAAATCGCTAGAGAAGTCACACAGAGATATAAGCGCTTTTCACAAGGCTCCGAATTGTCATGAAACACTCACTACATAATCTTGTCGCATCAATTGTGATGTTCAAGATACCCTGCAAGCGCTTCCTTGCGTGCTCCTCTTCACCAGGGCACAAGGTCTGAGCCTCGATTGCGGTTTTTAGCACCCAAGGCTCATTAGACGAGAAATACCGATTCACTTTGTGTAAATACAGCATGATCTTCTGCAAACCTTGATGAAACTATGCAGACATTCAAAAGTCATTTAGGCTTTGCATGGAGTGAAAGAACATACATCTGGGATTTGAAAGTCTGTCGCAACTTTCGCCGCAATTGTGTCTCCTTCATTTATCAGCTTTAAATCATCCAAAGTCAATGCTGTTGGGCGGTTTGGGACAATTCCATCCGCCAGAAAGGATCTGGCTGTACTTCGAGACACTATTTTCCACAGGTGAGTATGAAGTATATAAAGCCTAAAGATTGGCCTTACCAAGATTCCCCAAAGTATCCGCTAGCTCACTTGACAAACGATTCTCAAGCAGGCTAACTTTGAAGTCCCCGTCGCTGCCGAGGACACCTTCACGCAGTAAATAATAACGGACAGCGTCGGTTCCGTACTATCACATGAACGTTACACGATAAGTTGACCACCGATTCTCGAAAATCCAGCAAACTTTCACCTTTTCGATGACTTCAAATGGGTTGACGATGTTCCCCAAGCTTTTAGACATTTTCACATCTTGAACAGTCCAATGTGCATGTGCAACGATACGTTTGGGTAATGGCAGTCCTGCAGCCATCAAAAACGCTGGCCAGTAAATCGCATGGAATTTCAAAATATCTTTTCCGACTATATGATAATCGGGCGGCCAGACTCGATTCAAATCTTTTAAGTTTGGATATCCGGCGCATGTGATGTAATTAGTTAATGCATCGAGCCACACGTAGATGCAATGTTGAGGATCATCTGGTTTATATAGTGTCTCAATGTTATCCATGTATGATAGTAATCGTACAACCATACACACGCGTACCAGGAACAGTTATTGCCCACTTGATTTTGTCATGCAGCCGAGACACCGAGATATCTCGTAGACCAGCTTTGATTGTCGCGACCACCTATGTTATCAACCATCTCAATAAGAGGATAAAGGAGCACATATACGTATAGTGCACCAAATTACTTCGTTATATCGAGTTTTGGGGACGATTGCATCAGGAGAAGACTCTAACCATTCGAGGAGCGGCTGTTGAAATGCTGAAAGCCTGAATTTATAGTTGACTTCTTTGAGTTTCTCGACCGCGTGACCGCTTTCTTTCGATACTTTGTAACTTTCTTGGATCATCTGACCAGCCGAGCCAACGATAGAGCGCACGGAATCCTCAACTTGCATCTCTGTGAGAAATGATTCATCCGATTGACAGTACCAAGCTTCATGCTGTCCCAAATATATGTATCCATTCTCATACAATTGTTTCCAAAATGCTCGAACGCTTCGATGATGCTTTTTATCGCTAGTTCGAATAAACTCCGTATACTTCATGTTTGCACGCATAAATAGCTCCCGAAATTGCTTGGAAATAGCATCACAAAAACTGGCGTAATCTGTAGCATTCGCTTTTTCTGCTGCTTGCTGGACCTGAATGAATCATTGCATATAATCGCAGATTTATCTGAAAATGAGTCTGTACCTTAAGACCATGCTCATCTGTGCCCGTTGTTAGTAATGCATCCATCGAATTTGGTTCATTTTTCATGTTATACCATCGTGCTAAAGCATCAGCCAAGACTGAGGAATGCAAGTGCCCGATGTGTGGAGATGAATTAACATAATATATAGGCGTGGTAATCATCATTCTCCGCCTTGATGCATCAGACACATTCGACACTAGCCTAGAAGAATACCATTGTCTACGAAAGTGCAGTCGAGTGCGGGCAGCATGACATAACATACTGATGCTCACAGCGGACGTTATCAGCGTACTTAAAGTATACTTTGACGTGGAGCTTGTTGCGTGGACACCAATCAATCAATAATATTAGCGAGACAGAGTTTTATCCTACTTCACGATCGCACGATCCTGCCATCAAATCCAATCTCCATCACTGTCATCATCATTATCGAATTCGCTGACAGAAGAACTCATCGATTTGGAACCTAATCTAAGCGCTTCAGTTTTCAGTGGCAGGGATTCTTTGCTTGGGAGGTACGCAAGCGATAGACGATGCGGTACAGAGTCTCGTACCGCTCCAAAACTTTTATCTTTCATACCATCGTATGATCTGTGTGCTAAAGTCGGGGGTGGAGACATGGTACTTTTAAGGTAAGGAACCGATGCTCGACTAACGGGACATACTCCTCCAAACAAGCTATCTCTTCGACGCTCTATATTGGACACATGTGCAGCATCGCTCAGCTTGCATAGCCACTCTTCCATTTCGTCTTGTGTGTCCACAACGATCCGTAACAACCGCCCACTCTCAAATCGTATATCCAGACAATTATTTCTTTGCCCATTCACTTCTACTGCACATACGCGACCAAATCCTTTGGCGGATGCACCACCCGTGTCTTCGGAAGCAAAGTAGGCCAATGAATTTCCACGCAGTACAAAATATCGTTTTTTCCAGCTTTTAAAACGACAACCTTCTTTCCATAGCCATCCAGTATGATCGATCTCTATCTCATCGTTATTTTGCAAATCACTTTGATCGAGCAATTCAGTCGCATCATTTGAATCCAAGCAAATTTTGTGTGCCATTTGACTATCCCTGGTACATCCATCCACTGATAAAGCTGTCTCGTTCGAGCCAAGTGAACCTGCACGAGAAGTACGCCCAGCTGCAATCGCTACTGCTGTTTCCACCGATATAACTGTTGCTTCTATAATCGCATTGTACCATCCGCTAGCTTCCTCTGTCGTCTCAGTATACAGCTTCAGAATGCGGCCACCACGACCATGAACAAGTAAACCATTCTTTATCTCGTTACTAAGTTCAACGGTGATCACTTGGAAGCTCCCTTTTTCTTTCACTTTGAGAGAAAGTATATTGTCTGTGTCATAGTAAGATAATTGTCGACCTTTTAACACCATGTATCGCTTCTTCCAGCTTCTAACTAGACTTCCTTGCTTGAATATCCATCCGGAGTATTGCCCGCGACGTATTGATATTGTTGTGCTCGCTCCTGAAGCTGATGAATTTGATCCTTTCCTGTGGGTCATTTTGCTGTATTGACGAGTTGACTGAAACAATTTCATTTATTAGTACATTGTGTGCATCAGATTATATATTTACAAAATGCTATTCGATGGGAGAAATCGAGCACTCTCACCAGATGGGAACATAAACGTGCTCAGCACTCACATCACAGCCCGTTCCCTTCCTCTCCTCTCCTCTCCTCTTATCGCATTTTCTATTTCTATAATGGCGGAGTAGAGACAGTCCAACCATATGATATTGTTAACGCATTACTGCATTGTGTCACACAGTCTTCAGAGCAGCCCGCTGCTTTAACGCACAGCAGCAGAAATCCACGCCGTTCGTTGAAAATGTGTAATAATTCCTGTAATTTCGCTGAGATCTTCTAGTACACCAACGCTTGGGTTGAGAAATCAGGGATGACCGGTACAGCTTGCACAAGATGCGATAGAGAGGGGAATGCAATTTCCAATTGCGCTGGAAGCGAAGCATTCACAAAATCAACCTGATCTTCTGCTGCTACTCGCAAGATAATCTCGAGCAACTCTTTGAGTCGCCACATAAACCAAATGGAACTCAAGACAATTCGTAGCCAATGCGATCGGTTCTCAGGTTTGGTAACTACGCTCGAGCATTCTCGCTGCAAAACGGCGTGGTCTGCCAAGTGTAAGGCCGTTAAACCAAATGCATGGAGCCACAAAACGGCGCTGTTACGAAAAATGCATGTCAACTGCTCTTGTTCTTTTGAAAATTGGAGTAGGAAGAAGAAGAAAACAGCTTGTAGTGTTCTTTTCGAGCCATCCTTCTTGTCTTGCATCTCGTACAATTGTAGAAATCTCTTAGTCCCCTCGGCTGAATGAGAGAGCGATTTGATCATAATGTGCATGATAACCCGCTGATACATAAACTCGAGCCAATTTTGGTTGACATAGTTGGAGTCACCGAGTCTGTGCACAGAATCCACCCATTCTGCATTCAATTTAACGAGATCCTCACCGGATATGAAGCTACAGTTCTCAGTGTTTCTCACCAAAATATTAGCTGACCAGATATATTCCACAAAGCGGTCGATTATGCTTTCGTCAGTACGCGTGCTCACGTCCCGTACATCTTTTGCTTCCATTGTTGCATAAAGTGACCAATACAGCACGCGCAGCTTGCAAACAGTGTTCAAATTAGAAGGAGCCGCATTCAGCAGAGATTCCTCGAATAGCACCGCATCATTATGCACCCACTTTGTGTATTGATCTGACTTCATTTGTGCCATTTCGAAGCAATCAATGACACCCCGAACGAGATGAAAATACTGCTGCATTAAGATATCATCTGGAATCAAGTGATTCCTGGACCATTGCACATATAGTACCGGCGGATAGACTGCATGGTAGTCATTCTGACTGCGACAAATGACGTGATGCAAGTCCATAAGTGTTTCCAACCAATGCAATGACCAAGGAGGCCTCCCGAGCCAATCTATGATGTCAGAATCACTGCGAGTACGTCCGCCAAACCAGTTTTGTAATAACGCAGCCATTTTCACGTCGCACGATAGCAGCAATTTTGGGAATAAGATTTTCAACACACTAAAACCACAATTAAGGCTCCTGCGTCGCCTTGATTCAGTTGATAACATCGGGGTACTTGTCGCTCGTGTGATTTGATCCAGTGCTTCTTTGAGACAAAAAAAAATGAAATCGTTCGCATCCGCTCTTTCACCACACAAAAACGAGGAGCAAAGCTGAAAAAACTGGCTACAGAGCAATAACATATGCGATATCTTCGTGTCTAATTCCATGATCTGGGCATTGGGATATTGCACGCAGCTCTTTTTGAAAAGCTCGGTCAATAAATCGCTCCAAAGTATTGTTTTACTCATAGTTTCATTGAAAATTCCATTCTGTATCCAATCCAACTCATCCTGTAAAATACTCGAATCAAACTTGAAATAATCTTTGAAAACGCTCAAGCCATAATCAAAATCAAAGCATAGCAAATTCCAAACTTCATCCTTTCTTTGTGGCCGAATCGCTTTTGCAATGCAAATGTTAAAATCTTTTTGGCGCTCGAAATCTCTGTACAGCACCAGGAAAGAAATAAGTTCCTTGCGCTCATCATTCTCTCGATATGCAATATTTGTGAGTTTGCGAATACGATGCAGCAACCAAGGTATATAAAAAGTGGGATTTTTGCCAGGAAAGATCACCTCTTCATTCAATCTTTGCGTTTGAGGGGCGATATCCCTCGACATTGCGCCC
The DNA here is from genome assembly GCA_905220665.1 of Albugo candida. Classification (NCBI taxonomy): domain Eukaryota; phylum Oomycota; class Peronosporomycetes; order Albuginales; family Albuginaceae; genus Albugo; species Albugo candida. The sequence continues at coordinate 76,416 of CAJNAR010000185.1, forward strand.
CACGTCAGATAAAATATTGCTTCTGCTCTTGCACATTTGGGATTGGTGGCATACTTTCTCATCTGTTCCAAAACCTCCACGGGTATGGAGATGGAAGCTGTTATCAGTGTGCAGACACATAGCGTCTGTGCCAGAAGTTGAGCCATCTCTTCAGGTACCAACGATTCGTGATAAATGGCCAGGCAGTGCGCATAGAAGCGCACGAATTCTACTCTTTGTGCGAAATTATCTTGCAAGTACTTTTGAACCAGTCGAGCATGCATCATAGGTGATGGAGTTTGGACAAGGTATTCGAAATATGGCAATAAAACGCTATTCCAGATCACGTTCATTACCCGTTTTTCATGTTGAGAGTCAATGCTGGATAATCGATTCAATGATTCTCCAAGCTTGCTCAAATAATGTTGCAGAATGTCTGCTGAGATCTTTATATCTTTCAACTCAACCTTTTCATTCGAGGATTCTATCAATGAGCGTATGCTGTCTCGTACGTTCATTTCCAAGCGATTGATTTTATGGTTTTTCAAACTATTTCCAAGACAAGCAACGAAATCATGGTATTTGCACATCGGGACTAGACCAATCTTCGCTAATGACTGGATGAACGCTGCCCACTCCAAAAACGAGATCGAATTGGTCCCTTGATTCGAACACTGATCCAAACAGAGCCTAAGAAATTGTGATTTCCAATGCGGACCACGAGCCAAAAACATCTGCGTCAAGTTGGACGATAGTCTACGATGGTTTCGATGATACGTTGATTCCCGTATGACAGTTTCCAACGCCTCATGTTCAATGACACTTGACGCACGCTTTTTCTTTTTTCGAATGGATGAATAGTGGAGAAGTGCTTCATGTTGTAACTTATAGGCCTGTTGACAAATCGAAGCCAATGCATCATTCCGTGTTTGTTTCAAATGTGATTCGATGACACGTATCTGTTCTTTGAGTCGATGTACGCAGTAGGCATCGATTGGTGTCCTGCAAACATCACGCCCATGCTTGAGTAGAAAGTCACACATAAAAGATAAATCCCTCCTTGATCGTATCAGGATGCAGCTCTTCTCTGGGCATCTCGGAATGTTATCTAATTGATTTTCTGAATCTGTAGAGGTCCCATGTATTTGCGTAGTTGGTGAAAAGTGCATCAGAAACCACATGTCATAGCACTCTCCTGTTTCTGATATCAATGTATGCTCGAACAAACTCTTATCAACTACGGCAACAAGGCTCAAAATCAATGCCATGGTGTCATGATTCTTCTTCTGTATTGCCTCGACAGCCGATTCATGCGCAAGTTGCAGTAATAAACCAGCCGATTTGGTCGAATGTGATTGAATTTGCAAGTATGCCAATCGGTTCAAAGCTTCTGCACCGTCCTTTCGATTCTCTTTTGTACAACTGAGTAACTCTTTAGAGTATCGTCGAAACACCTCGAGAACAAAATAATACGCAATCATCCTACAATGAGTAACGATAAAAAGTGTCTTACCTGAAGTAAACTTTCTGGCGCCATATATTTGCAATATAATTTCCACGTTTTTTCCCTGTCCGATGATCCAACATGTTGACCCTTTCCAACGCCTCCTATCAAAATGTATAATTGTGCAATAAGGAATTCGATGATTGCGTTCTTTGATCCTATTGAGCCTCTTTCTGCTACATGGTGGAGGGATTTGAGCACGCTTTCCTGAAGACACGTAGTAGAAGTAGTTCTCATCAGAATTGTGAGCAACATCAAGTTATAGTATCGTGTTGTGTTCCCATTTTTATCCGGTGTAAAGCTTGTAGAGGCATTCATCTCTGGTGGAGACCCACTTGTAAATATATAACTTCCTGTGTGATGAAGAATATCTTCTATAATCGTATGCGTTGATTTCACTCTCATATATAGCAGTAGATTTTGCAGTAAGGGGTATTCTGTACAAGATTCCTGACCATGAGACAACCCGCAAATTGTATGCGGTGGATGCTTTAGCCAAAAGTCAATGTCGTGATATATGTCAATGAGAAAACCATTTGTTACGTTATAGGTGTTTATATCTGCACTCATCCTTCGCGTTGTAAGACACACGCGTTCCTCATGATACAAGCATATCTGAGATATCGAGAACTGGAATGGTACGATTTCCAGTAGGTGCAAAAACCAAAGCAGTAGTATAATTGAGTGTTCTGATCGGCTATTTTGCTTCATTGTCATTATTGAAGTCGGGCTGAGGTTGGCAAATATATGTGTACAAAGCTGTAGCAATACACAAGTGATTGACTTCCCGCTTCTGACTAACTGTAAATATTCACTTAAATGCTTGATGAATTCAAACTCCTCAACAGCCCCATCGCATAAAACCATCTCTACACATACGCCTTTTGCAAGTGAACGTTTGATTGAGCCGACCAATTCTCGATAGGATGTGTACATTCTTGTGCAAGTCTTCAAATCGTGCAACTTGGACTCGACCTGAAGCTGTCGAACCTCATTTGTGTCAGAGGTGCAATATTCAAATGAAATTGGTGGTTTAGTGGAGCGGATCAAAGAGAATACTTTGTTTTTGATTGGAAGTAGTGAATCTTGTTTACGTGAAGTCGCAACGTGAGCCGAATGATCAGTTTCAAGCGAGACGAGGACCATGAAGTATCAGTAATTACATAAACAGCAATGAATTGATATTAGTCGCCAAGAAGTGCGGTCATGTTTGTGATGTAAGAAAGAATGAGAATATAGACATTCTCTTTGGATGTAATTATGTACAAGGTATACACGGAAACACTTTTAAGGCAAACGACGTAGTGCCATGAGGCAATCGGATTTCTTTGACGCTCGTTCGGTTGATTGACTCTTTATAACATGCGTCCGATAAATTATGCCGTACAACACGGCAATCCGCATGTGATAGCTTAATACACCCTTTGAGAGGTACTGAACTGATACGTACGTTTTCCAAAAAGATAAGCGGTGCATGGATGAGTGGCCACCAGTACCGTGTGGGACCACGATCGGTATTTCCAGATCTTACATGTGGCAGCATCATACATGTTCCACGATATTACCATGCTTCAACGACACGCCAGATCAGAATCTAGTTGGCTCGTCTCATAGAAATTATTCAGCTCGGCTTCTCATGAAACCTAGTTGTCTTCGCTTGAATCACCTTACTCTCAGCGAATTTTTGATTCCCAATGTCAATTTTTCACAGTTCCGGTGCATGTTTCCGGCGACTTTTGCAAAAGATTCATATGATTGGCCTGATTATAAACATTTTATTGATGATCATTCAGATTGATCGATTTTATTGCGCGTAAAGACGAACTAATACCACCGTCATAGCTCTTAAAGTACATAGATAAACCAGTAACGTTAACAGGAGCAAAAAGTGAAGAATCATCCTCTACCGGCTGTGGTCGTGAATTATAGCGATATCGATACAGCGCTTACCATGCTTCTAGTTGTCCTCAGTTGCTGTATTTGCATCGCCTCGCACACATATATAATCAAATGCGTGTAGTCCTGATCTACCACTTCCCCATTGCTAGATGTAATTAGTTTCTTTATGGTCATTTGTCAGTGGCATGCGAAATATCTCTGTCGATGCTGCAAGGCTCTGCTCACCTCTCATGTCAATTTTGTCGGGACCACAATTTCGTCCTACTGTAACGAATTATATCAACGTAGCCTCAAATTCTCTGGTTCCAATCATATGGATCTGTATGGTTCGCACCAAAACAATCAAATATTTATATGTCAACAAGGCTTGCTCAACGAGATGCGTCAAATATGACTGATTTAGTTTTGAGTGACCTGTGATACCAGCAATGCTACCAGCGTATTATTGTGTGCCTCTATAGCCGGTGATAAATAATTCGAGGATTCTATGATTGTGGTGACTATGCTATTTCTTAACATTCTCTAAAATGGCAACTTCGTAGAAACACGAAAATCTTGACCGCTATCTGCTAATTGGCTTTTCTTATCGCCACTCGAAGACACAAAGCATTCGCCTTTGGAGAACTTGATTACCCCTGCAAATAATCATTACCCGTATCAACTTCCACAGTGGTATATTTTGCCAGAATCTCTGTTGAAAATTACTACTAGGGATCTTTTTGGCAAACAAAGCTTTGGATGTCGTGTGTCTAACATCGCTATTGCAATTGAGATGTGGCCGATAGTAACGAGTTTATTGACGTATACGTGTATAAATGAATAATCCTGCTTTCCATAGATCAGCAAACATGAGACCATCACTTCTCTACAAGCAGGGCAAACTAAGTTAAGAAGTACATGTGAAACAAGTGTCTCAAACCAAGCTGCCACTTCCTCTAATCCACAGTATTTGCTATTATTTCCGTTCATGATGTAAGAAGCATGCTTGTGATAAACGGCAAGAATAGAAATCTGTATGAAAAGAATACTGAGAAGTAAGTTACTCAAATTTGCTGAAATCTCGAGCACACTAAAATACGTTGATATCAAAAGTGGTAGAGAGAGGATGATCAGAGCCTTGGGCAGTTCAAACAAGGCTTACAGAATCAGAGAATCCATAGAAAGATTATGGAGCCATAGGCCGGGCCGGTACATATACGTCGATAGTGACTGGAGTGAGAGATACCTTCAACCTTCCTAATTTGCCAAAGTGCTGCAATTAACTTTACTTCACGCACTATTGCGTCCGCATATCAATAAAGGAGACGATGCTAGAGCATCCTTCAAGCTTATGTGGTAAGCCAAACGGGTCGAAGCGTTGCTTTTAATATCAAAATTTTTGGCAGCTGTCATTTGTTGTCACATTCGAATATACACACATCGTATCTTTAGTAAAGTAGCTCCCATTGATGTTTCGAACCGATGCGAGATAGAACATAAGCACATGGTCTATGTAGGCAATTATACAGAGATTTCCGATGGGGTCACCCATGAAGGAGACGCTCATGGGTTGGAAGTATTTCTACGACAAAGTCGAGATAGAAGCATGGATTTATTGTTCAGTTTGGTGAAAAACGTTTTGCCAGGTATTGTATCTCAGCTTGACTTACGTTATAACGCTACTTTCATAATACTAAAAAACGGATCCCCATTGAGTAAGAGGGTTCAACTGGGACCAAAAGGGAGATTGGGTTATGACATCACGCCGGTAGTATTCATCCGTCCTCAAAAATGACTGCACCGAATCATGCGTCAGATACGTGTCACAATTACTCATTGTGTGGCACAGTGCGAAATTCGCTTGTGTACTAAAGAAAGGATTCTGGCTGCATGCATCCCAATTGATGTGTCACTACGATTTGACAGAAAAGTTGGATATGAAGAGACCGAGATCGTAAATGACCAGAACAGTATTTGTTGGGTGATAAAGAGGATATGTAGGATGTGGTTGATAAAACCAAGTAGACGTACGCTTTATATGTAACAGGCATGCTGACCCGTTGGGATCTAATGTATTGTTTCTATTGATTACCGGTGGATCAGATTGTATTGAGTAAAGTACTAAATAATGAGTAAATATCTCTTGAGCCGTTCAAACCAAATTATTGCAATTTTATCAGCATTTTCGCGATGTCATCTTATATCCGTAAAGGTGTATTCTAGCCATTAATCATGTTTACTTAAGTATTTTAGCTGGCATCGGTGAGAACTAGCCAGATTTTGCACTTCTTCAACGCTTCCCATGATGTTTCTGGAAAGCAACACGAGAGACAGTCGGGTTTTATAACTCGGGTGGATTGTTGAAGTATCATGGTCTGAGCCTGGGATTCGCTTCGGCAAGCGCAAAATGTGCCCATAAAGATGCTATCGGTCTGATATGCTACCAGAAAGGTACAGTCTGAGTATTCGCGAACAATGCCTTATCAATGATATGAGCGAGAGATTGTATAAAAAGAGTGCGGCGAAGTTGGAAACATTTAAATTAGCTGAAATCTTTTTTTGCCAATGCTCATGTACCCCCAGTTGTAGATTAAGATTGACAATATATACATGGTACATAGACGGAATCGTAGGTCTGTAGAGATAACTCGGCGACATATTCATCGTCTCCAGAGTTCAATGAACTCTATTTTTGCCTGAATTGTCTTCTGCGCTACCTCTATGTAGTTGCATGTGGCATGCCTGATTTTCGATGGTTATCCCATTCATGGTCCTTAGTACTGGAGGTTTTGTCTGTACGCTTGGAATTGGACGCATATATGTAGAGAGCCATCTGTCGAAGACTTCCTGTGTAGTGACGAAGATTGTGTTGAGAATTTCTTCCCAGGTCGAATAATTTTTGCGTTACCGGCATTGATAATTGCACTGAGCTTCTTCATACTTGCTTTCAGTCAGGTACAGAGGTTACGGAATACTAATTTAATATAAATGATGAATATTTATATATTTGGGAATAATTTAAATCTTCTGATGGTGTCATAAGAAGGGTTCTTTTTTCTCTGAAGTTTCGACAGCGTTGATGATGAATGTGGCAGGTGAGCATGGTGCTCGGGTTACTTCGTCTCAACGGTTCTCCCACGACGTTTTGGTCCTTGGGTACGACTGAAAATCAAGACTCAAGCTGAGGTCTTGAATTTTCACTATCGTAAATCCGGTAGTTAAAGTATTTTTTTTGCATGAGAGAGGCCTTTGCTATCGTTTCCAATGTTATGGTGGTTGATCTCGGATGATTAGAGAGTTATGTGTGGGAAGAAATTCTCACTATATGAAGCAGTTCCACCAACGATCTTCTGCCTTCGTGTTCAATAAGGCGACGCGAACGAAGAAGCATACGATATATCAGGGAATTGTCTGCCGTGATAGCGAGTCAGACTTGTTGTTCTCGGGCGTGAAGAAAAAAATGTATGAGTCATATATGGCCGTAATGGATGTAAGGTTGAGGCTGATTATTTCGTCAACTGCTGTAGTGATTTTATCTAGTGGGGCGTGCCACTTAACGTTTTCGGTGTCGGATAGACTGTTAGTAATGTGAGTTTGGAGTTGCTCAAGCACTCTTTTGTTGCGGAAATATAATCTATGTAGAATATTTATTAGCGATAAAATTTTGGTGGAAGCTGATATTAATCTGTGGTCGCTGTAAACATATGTGTAAGGGTGTCTTTAAGCAGGAAGTTGTATATGTACTGAGACGGGAAGACAATACTCGTAACTTTGATTGAGTATGTGTTATGTGCTACGGGTACTCTCTACGTTGATACTTTCCAGCTCGTTTCTTGAATGCTTTTTTGGCAGGGCGAAATTTTTAGCGCCGCAAAATTCGTCCGATTAAGCTCCACTATGGGTGCGATATCCTCTACGTGAGATTTCACACCGTCGTCGATAACAGTGTAGTAGAATCGGTGGTGTAATGGCTGTATGTCGTTTTCTCTCGCAAAAATCCTCTGCATCGATTTTAGGTCTTCTTGAATGAGGAGTATACACAGTGATGAGTAGTTTGAATGCAACAGGAGACAAGACTATGAGCTGGTGAGTGGCAATTAGGTCAGTAACTGTTCAATAGTGATACATGTGGGCTATATTCTGCGCAAGATGGTAGAGTGGGAATATAACTGAATTCAAGCCCGATAATAAGATCACCTTTGTACCTTCGGCTGTATGCATTTAAGAAACTTGCGTTAATTCCGTTTCCTCTTGAAGAAGAAATTCCGTCTAGCTTCGAAAGGATGTGCTACTACTTGATTGTGACGTGAGGCGTTCTTCTCAAACTGTCGATCTTACCAGAGCGGTAGACATCGAGGAGCCAGTTCGTACAGGTCATAGCTCCACGAAATTAATGTGGTTGCGAAAGAGAACTTACTTGAAATGCAGAGCGTAATTATGTCGCCTCTCCGATACAATCTGACACTTCGAAACTCTGACGTTCTGATCTTCTGACTCTTGTACACCCTGAATGTTTGGTTCCTTTGACGAAATGATGAGTAATTGTCATGAAGTTGAATAAGGTAGGTTGTGGCAGCATATGCAAGCTTTTAGTTTTTTAGGGTACTTAGCAACAACTGAAGTGTGCACTTATATGACCCATGTAGACTATATGGATGTGTCAAAATCTTTCTTATACGCTCGGGTTGATCATTTACTCTATTATCTAAAGGTAGGCCCGAAACAAGGAGCACGAAACACCCTCGAAAATTTACAGAGCTCTGCTCATTTCCACGGCCGTAACATGCAGTCTCATGGAGATAGTCTATAAGTTAAGTATATTGAGTGCATAAGAGATGCATTCGACAAGAAGGATTGCGAAATCGTTTGAACAAGTTATGGCCAGGTGCAAGAATACCTCAGCCTTGATATATGGAATGCAGCTTGCAGACTCTTGGCAAAGTAAAAGCATTATGTCAAAATCATGTATTTGAAGTATATGATACACAAATTCATAGTGATACATCCATCGTGATACATTCGCAGAATTCAACACCACCAACATATTTCTAAGAGATGTTCTGTGTATGACGGGGATGATTTCCGTCAACAATCCGAAATATGCTGCCGAATGTGGAATGTCCTTTTTTTTTCATAGCTAGGGAAGCCCGAGCACGAAGCTGGATTGTGTGGCTTCGCTCAAACTTTCACGAAGGTACATGCGATGTTCTTGCCAAATTAAACGACCCCTCTGATCAAACAACCTTCCTATCGCCTATAACCGATAAAAAGATGAGCAGTGTATGCGATCAAGATTATGCTAGAGTGGACGGTACTTGGATCGAAGCCTTCCTTCTTCAAACCATTCATTTCCCATTTATACATATTGTACACATTTGGTATACGTATACAAAAATGGACAAAACAATCGCCAGACTTATCAAGGGCGAAGCGCTTTATGGATATCATAGTGTTCTCCAGGCACTCGAAGTCGCACATAGAGATATTTACACCTTATACATAAAGGCCGAAAGTGATCGAAAACAAGACGGGAAAGCTAGGCAATTTACCAATAAAATTTTACACCTTGCGAAGATACATGAAATTGCTGTTCGGCCACTGGAGTAAAGCACTTGACCATTTCTTCAAAATTCTGAAAATTCACCTACTATCGGCTCTGTCCGTCTCTTAGCAAGTGGACTTTGAATAAAATTTCTAATGATAGACCACACCAGGTATCACAAACACGTCTACATTTTTCTGTCATCTACTGTCATTAAGCTGAATAGGGTGTCATCTTGGATGCAAGTCCGCTCGAAATCCCTTTCTGTGAACCAGTCAAACCTAGAGAAGATCAGGTATACGTACACATGAGCGGTTGTTACATTTACTGCTAACTTAAGCTGCAGTTCCCGGTGTTGCTTGCCCTCGATGAGATACAGGACCCTCAAGTACATTGTATTTACTAGCGCTTTGTTTGCCCACTGATGACATAAGGTTATCAGAATCTTGGAGCAATACTGAGAACAGCACACTTTCTCGGTTGCAGCGGTGTCGTAATGGGTCACAAAAATTGTGCACCACTCTCCCCGGCAGTGCGTCCATACAATCTCGCATGTGCAATGTCTCAGAAGATCATAATAGGTGTCGCGGGCATCTGCCGGAGCGTTGGAGATATTAGCAGCGGCTGTAAGACTGTGTTTTCAAGACTGAAATTTCATATTGGCACGCTTCACCAAACTGAACTTGTTCTTCTCATCAGAGCATGCTCTCACAAGCACAATGTATGCACGAATTCTTGGCTCGAAGTAACGCTCTGTCTTGGCGTACTATTGGAGCATCTTGTAGCAAGCACGCTACTCCAATCACCGGCTTCTCGAAGAGATGCCCAACTATCCTTGTAATGGTGAGAAAATCCGTCAATAGGTTAACATTTCTCAATGAAAAGAATCGATGTGCTGTAGGGCAATGAGCAACGAGGGCTTCGAAAAAATATCACAAAATGCTGTGATCAGCTTGTCCGTATCGCCGGTACGTCGATAATTGTGGCATTCACAGTCACCCTGCTGAATGACCCGTTAGGTAAAAGTGAGCAAGAGTTTACAAATGTCGACTCACTAAATGTGAGTGTGGCAAGTGGCATTCTTTTGCATGAATTGCTCAAATGCTAATGTATGCTACTCACCATACTCGAGCATTATCTCCACGAATGCTGTTACCACGTTTTTAGCGTCACTTACATACACAACATATCATTCTGACCTATATTTTATTGGTCTGATTCCAATCAGACGTATTTGCCTAACACGCCAGTGCTATCGCCATAAATGTCCAATTCACATTCACATTCACATACCATTCCACTTGAACTTGACCAATTCGAAAGCTAAGCAGAATAAGGATAGTTTTACACATTAAAAAGCTTCTTGTGATTGGAATGCTTCTATGCATAGCCAGGTGCTCTGCCCCGCTCATAAATATTTCATCACAATCACCTCTATCCACTGCTCAAGATCGTTTTGCTACATCAATCGTGATTTGCACTTTGATCTACTAGTGCAGTACACCAAAGAAACTTCATTTGGCACGACAAATCTATGCGTAAAATATTGCTTCGAGTGTCGAGTACAATCCCGGCAATTGGCCTCACCATCACTATATGTTTCTGAGTACGAGCTGCCTATTCTATGGCGATGTTCAGTTTGGGCTGCGTTGTTGACCGTCTTTCGCTTTTGTCTCTTATCATATTCCGTTGATCAAAAAGCGTGTTTATGGAGTCACTTTGATGCAGCCACGAGAAGGACTTGACGCCAATCTTTGCCCACAACTAAGCTTTGCCTCGATATTCAAAGAAGCCCACTGTGAAAGTTAGTGAATCCGTAGTGCATACCTGTACTATGATGTATCCGTGAGCCAAAGTACTAGTGGATTTTTTGCACGAAAGATTTGAGTCACCCTTGCCCCTATATTCAACGCAAAAAGGTCAGATAAACACGATCTATTCTTTAGTGGGCGCGCAAAATCCAGCTGCGCGCAAAATAACTGACGATCATCATGAATTTTATAAGCCAAGCAATACGGAAGCGTTGATGTAACCCAGAAATGATTACGCAAGTTTGAAGGATAACATGTTTGTTTAGCGAGGTAATGATGAATCTTCGACAATGCGAGATTTCATGCACTATGTAGCGCCGAACTAGATATTGTGACAACTGTGTTATTTCCATCAATACGGCTGCGAAGTTGCATTTTATTGACGCCGGAATTACTGCCTTGTCCAAGCAACGTGACCGGCTTCGTCAGCGCAAACACCCACCTACTCTGGATGAGGTATCACTACCCATCAACTACATGATAGACCAGCGTGAAGCGACAAAGTTGATGAAATTGAGCTGTCAAGAAATTACAAGCGAGACCACATTGAGCTACTCCTGGAGAACGGGGCTCGTATTTGGTGATAGAACCACCGCGATGTATTAAATACAGATAAATAAATGTATAGTGGCTCAAACATCCGTGACTTGATGGATCTAGAAAGATGGCATTGCACGGACAAAATTGATCCAAACATGGAAGAATGCGCAACTGCAGACTTCCTGAGTGGAGATCTGGAAAAATGGACGAACTTGATAACGAGATCGTTGTAAGAGCTGTAGTTTATACTCTACCTGAGCATTCTGGTCTCGAAAGACAGTTAAATGAGGGCCAAGCGTGCCGAAGTTTGTATGAAAAAGGCAAACGATCTTAAGCAGATGTTAATTGCATATAGAATACGCCTTATCGGTAGTGAAGGCAACGGTAATGCTCTCCGAAGCGCTGCACATTGATTAATTTTGGCGAGAGACGTCAAAGCTTATTTGTACAGCCCAGCGGTGAAGGCGATCTTGACATTGATGGTATGTCGTTTTGACAAAACGAAGATGACTTGTTCAATAATTTTGCTTTTGTTTCTTCGGGGATGCTACCAACCGCTCATGATTGTCAGCAGAGTACTTGTACGTGTGAACTTTTATGATGATAAACTACTTATCATCATAAAAGCTCACACGTACAAGTTCTCTGCCTCTAAACACAGCACCACACTAAAGGCAGATTATGCGGCATGATAGCCGCGTTTGAAAAAGAAATTTGCACAGGGGTAAGGCTTCCTATCGTCGAATTGATTGATAAAATGATGGAATTTTGCAAAGATCGGATATCAAGACCTGTTGCTAGTGTGGCAGTTACGACACTCTTCACTACACAGTCGTTCAATTCAAAAATCACTCTCCGCTGGAAGTATATGTGCACTGTACTGCGCGAAAGGTGATGATGATATCTACGGCTCATGTCGGAGACGCTTTCTTTATGTAACTATTTCCGTCGCTTAGAATATACTGCGAGCTACCAAAGTCATATATGTTCGTGCAAATCGTATTGTTTATACAATTATGTTTTGTGCTGAGCTGTTTCTCCGAGATGACCAGCTGAATTGCGTTGTATCTATTAAAACTTCACCGCAATATCCAAAACTCGACTATCATGCTCGTCCTCGAGCTCATGTGTGGATAAAAGACTCTCGAGATCAAGAAGAAGGCTATAGATATATATGTCACTTTAATGAGAGCTGCTTCAAACTTATGTCTCTCCAGATTCCGAACCTGATTGCGAAAAAAGACTCGGCGCTCTCATTTTACAGTCATCGCGGAGTAATATACATTCATTGAATCAATTCTCAAGAGGCGCATCTCAATTGTTTATAAGACCAAATATGCGATAGGCTACTGGCGACGAATAACCCTTTCTTTATCCGTTTGTTGAAAAGCTCAAAGTAACCTTCCATATTCTCCGGAACGAGCGCATTTACAGAGTTTTATATGATTGAGAAACTGCATGACATGAAGTATTATATTGATTAGGTGACCATAAATGTGATGCTTGTGAAAGTCGTAAATTTGAATTTCTATACGCGGTTCTCACTCCCATTTATTCACGTCATTGAAGGACAGGTTTAGTTCCTTCCCGTCTACTCTGTGTATACCCTCAGTGTAGTGTGAATGATCTTCACTCCGACTGATGGAGAAAACCTAGAGCTAGCAAGAAATAGCCAAACCTCTCTTGGGTATTCCGGCTTATCAGATCGCCCCCATTCGAGTAGCATCAACAGCCTTTTTACGGCCTTCTTTGTAAAGTCTGCTTAGCGATCCTTTTACACTACCTGTAATTATTCTTGTAATCCGATAAATAAGAAGGTGAGTTTTTAATTCGTGCCATAGATCCATCAGTATCAGGGCAGGAACATTATCTGATCAAGCCGGGTAAGTGATACATAGTGGTAAGTCAGCTAACAAAAGAATTTACTTGAACGATTTGCACAAGTCCATTTTGTATCGGAAAGCTTGAGATTGAGAGGGCGTACCCATTCCGTCAAGATTGCAATTTCGATTCGCAAGCAATCGTAAATACGCTGCCGGCTCGTCGGTGATCTACGAATATTGCAACATACGGATATTTCAAATTGCCACGTGTTAGCCTAGGTTGATACCGAGGCACTAAGTAGTTAAAACCTGATGAAACATAAAAGACTAGAATATTTCTGATTTCATTAACGTGTGTGTAACTTGTATTGATGCGAGAAGAATTCGCAATGTTATTGAAGTAATTGCCTTTCAGGGAGTTTGTACCTTAGTTCGATTGTATCATGATTGATTACATATAATCCAGATTCCGAGAATGATTGCATAGCACCTTATACTAAAAGACAGCTAAGCATCCTCTAAATCGAAGTTGTCAAAGTAAAACTTGAACAAGTGGGAATAAAAGAGTTTACTACCCATGTTATTCTAATAAGCAACAGGATCTACCAGAACTAGCAATTATGATCATTATACTGCTTGAAATGACATTTTGTTTCGAACTGTGAACGAACCTGATGTTACTTTCCAAAGTCATGCCAACATCGGAATAAGTGTGTGTCTAGATGTCAATATTCCGAATATTGTCACTTTTTCTTAGGGCATGTATGCCGAGTTATCGAATGATTTGACGATTAGATTGTAGCTCACGGACTTGAGCAATCTATTCATTCGGCAGTTTTTCCTTAGCCGTAGGAAACATTGGAGTGATATCTTTCCGAAAAAATGAAGTGACTTGTGACTATATCATCACTCCGTGATTGATGATGCTTCCTTAGTGTAATGCCGATATGCCAGTACCAAGCAATATTATCCATATGCCTGAGCTTAAATGACCGGTATATTCTTATTGGGGATTAGGAAAGCACACTACATCTTCTAAACTTATGTGTACGACGACGTCTTCGATTACAAACACGTCACATAGGTGACGATTATACCGTTGCTCCTCGCAGTTCCAGTCTCCAGTTGATGGAATTCACTCCTATACATTTCATAAATAAACCTATGCCATCGTTAAGTAGTTTCTTGAGATGACAGGTCCCATCTGTTCGCAGAGCAACGGTCGTTTGGATAATGAAAACAACCGTCAGTTGCAACGTGTCAGCCGATCAACTTAAAGCTCACTTTTGATTTGGTTCGATTGGAAAGATGCTTAGCACGTGGGATTTTGTTCGGCCGACAATTTGGCACCCAATGGCGTCACTGGAGCAGTCTTTGATGGATTTGGATTTTATGACGAATACGTTTCTCGCACCTACCTACCCAACTCGCATCCTTATGGGGTCCATGAGTCGTACTGATGATGATGATTTTTTCAAAGACCTCCCGCAGATGCAAGGGAACAAAAACGAACAGAGCCAGACGGGTGAACAAGAGCAGCAGAAGAAAGAAGATCAACAGGGGTATTCTTCATACTCCTATAGCACGTCCTCAATTGTTGATGAAAACGGTCGTCGCATTTCGAGTTCACGCCGTCGCTATGAAGATTCTACGGGCCGCCTGAAAGCTGTCCACGAACGTGATGTCGATGGAAAGCGGCTTACGACGATCTGGAATCGTCCAAAAAAAGATGAAGAAGGAGAACATCGAACAATTTGCTCGTCAGGAAGTCCCGAGGAGTTTGAAAAGCTTTGGTCTGAAACAAGTTTCGGAAAAGCTCATCAGAAAAAACTCGAAGAGGGTGCAAACGCGAATCAAAAGAAACCTGAAGAGAATTTGCAACAGCCACAGGAAAAATCTGGAAGTGAAACTGCGCCTTGAGTAGCCATTTTCTTCTGTGTAATTATGTATTTAAGTAGCGATTTAGGATGCAGTATTCGGTGTATGTAGTACATCTCGTGGCGTGCTGAGCCATTTTTGTTGTGCATGATAATGACTCCTTAACAGGTTTGATGAGTTTCGACTTATTACATTGTTGATCAGCAACATTATTTTTATGTCGACCCAGTGGCAACAATAAAATCAGCAAACAGAGAAACTACGCACACGACTATGTTTTTGTCGGTCATTGCGGTTTCACTCTTATTGCTAGCCGTAATTCTTGTTCACGTGTACTTTCTACCACACTATCTCCTGCGATTCCTCGTCAGTAGGTCAGATCCTTCAGTATTTTGGTGCACGTTTACCTCGGCACGTACTTGCTCCCTCACCATTGATGATGCCCCCTCCAATTCCACAAGCGCCATTCTTGATCAACTCAAAAAATTCAAAGTGACCGCAACTTTTTTTATCATTTCAGATCAGATTCCTGGCCATGAGGAGGTAATGAAGCGGATTGTCGACGAGGGTCATACTCTAGGTAATCACCTCACCGAAGACCGCCCTTCCATCCGGGATAGTCTTGAGACGTTTGAAGGTAAGATCATGGAGTGTGAAAGCGCCATAATGGAGTACCAGGTAATTGGGAAAGGTAAGCAGATTCACAAAATGAAGTCAAAGTGGCTGCGACCAGCTTCCGGATGGTTTACATCGGAGATGTTTCGCGTCATCCAGAAGCATGGCTACAGAGTATGTATGGGTAGTGTTTATCCACACGATGCACAGATCAAGTCTGAGATCATCAATTCATTATACCTCAAATATCGCACAAAGTCTGGCTCCGTCCTGCTGATTCATGATCGCCCATGGACCAGTGGCGTTTTGAAAGACGCGCTTCCTGACCTCACGTCGAAGTACAAATTCATAAGCGTTGATGAGCTCTACGACATCCATGTAACAAGATCGTGAGCAACTACTCAACTGCATTTCGCTCGGTATATTTAGATGCAAGTTCCATAGTTCGTGTTCTTCTGCATGTGCAATAATGATGTTGAATGCTTCAGTTGCTCCTACTGAAAAGTGAACCTTCATTTTGCTGATTTGATACAATTGTAGCACTGTTGTGCAATACCGTGCAATGAAATGATGAAAGCGAACAACGTATTTAGCTCAACCTCGGCCTTGCGCGTGTACGCGACATTACTAAACGGCCAGAAATTGAATTCGCTATAATAGAACGAACTATAATGTCATTCGCCCGTTTCATAAGAAGAAGACCAAGCATGCGATCGGCGCTCAAACGAGGATGCAGGATGCAACGCGCTTTCAGACCCATTTTCTCAACTCGATCCATTGTTGATAAAAATACTTTGGATCACACCAACGCGCAGACTTTTGTACTTGTTATGCTTGAACAAGAAAAGCGACTTCTTAAAGTTATCGATGATGAGACTTATATCTTTTTCTGCCCAATTGATAAAACAAGCATTGGAATTCTTGTGGAGCAATCATTGGAGACATTACATCAACCTCTATCTCAGTTCCACAGTCTAAGGCATGATCTATATTCACGATACCACGGAGAAGAAAAGAAAAGAAAAATACAAACGAGTCGCTCAACTGCTGAAGTTGCTGTTTTGGATATGCAGGAGCTACTGATTACTTCGAGTACGATCTCATTACTCATGCCATCACAGCGTATTTGACCACATTCGTAGATTTGGATAAGCTAGCCGATGAATCGCTCAATGTCGCGAGTCTTTTCAATCAAAAAGACATAGCTAACGCATCTGGTCTCTCCCGCGATATCTCATCTGCACTACAAACATGTATCAGTCTGAACGGCAGAATTAAGAAGATCCTTGGAACTCATTATCCAAGATTTTTGCAGGATTTACCGCCTGATTTTGGTCGTGTCTTTCCGAAAGCCGATTCGCGCGTTCTAGACGAAGGTTTCCTCACGAATGATTCCGCTGATCATGTCAGAAAGTGAGGATTGCATTGATTTATTTATCTAGGATTTCTTGCGTTCTCCCTCTAGAATGCATGTAGTTTACTAGTGTTGTAATAGTAAGAAGTAAAGTTGGTTGTAATCTCGATCGATTGCATTTACACGACGTCTTAATTTTTTCTGCTTCGGAGCTGTCATCCATTGCCCTCATTCTTTGTGGTTCCCCTCATCAGATCATCATACCCACTTATTCGACAACACAAATAGCATAATGACTTTTATATCGAGTCGAGGTATATCTAGGAACGGGCTTTTTTCTTCAGTCACTCATGTCGCAACACAGCAGGGCGTTCGTACGTCTATGGATTCAATAATCTGGCTGGTACATTTTCAGACTGAATGCGGCCGGTGATTAGTTCGTACAGTTTCTAATGAAATCCTCCGATTCATCATCGCGACTGAGAGACCAGCTGCGCGAAAAGTATAAATTCAGTGATCTGAACGGGCTGGATCAGCTAACAACTAGATAGCCTTAATAATATGTCAACATAGGTACTTCACGTCACTCAAGAGACGAAATGAGAAATCTTTCTCGTCTATTCATCGATTCGTCAGAGGTTCCAGACAGGGCAGGCAGTACCACCATCAATCAGAAAGCGGTCGTCATTCACGTGTCCAAATTCAGTAACAGCTCTTAATGAGCATCAACGTCGCACTTCCACCATTCAGGAGCAAAACTGTGTCGGGACTCAAAGCAAAATTCGTTCATTCGTTGCTTGACGTGGGCAGTCTCTAGTCATAGTTGATTCGGTCGAGCGACACTCAAACCCAATTGCGTTCCAAAAGTTGATAGTACTGAAGGCTAAAGAGACATAATTGGCGTGCTCGATTTGACTTTTTACAGCCGTACGTTGCACTCGAGAGCATCATGATTTTTATTGGAGTTGATGCATCCATTATCTGATTGGTTCACTTCTTCTGAAAATTATGGCGTGGTGCGATACCATCCAGAATTTCGATACAATCCAGACAGCGGATTGTGTAGAAGCCTGCCCAATCTATGGCCATGAGGCCACAATGATCGTGGCAACGTATCAGCTTAATACAAATACTTGCAGCGATGAAAACATGTCAATAGGTGGAGTTCATCCTTCTCGATCGGGAACTTTGCAACATTACCGTATACTTACGAATGAGTCCGACACGCATGGTGCTACCCAAGTGGTAAAAGTACAGCATGTTGAAGTAGGTTCTGGCGTCTTCGATGCAAAATGGTCCTCTTCTATATTACATGAAGATCCCGTTCTTGCTCTTGCAACTTCGAACGGAAGCGTGCAATTCTACGCATTGGCAGAGACAATTGAGGCAGGAAAGAGAGCTGACTCGCTGAAAAAATTGTCATGGGAAGTCGGTATGCATAAAGAAAAGGTAATGCATCCACCATATTTCTGACAAAATCTCATCAGTGATGTGTCCCCGTAATAAGAAAAAGATAAATCGGAACTCGATGTGCCTATCGCTCGATTGGAGTAATCGCGCTATTGAGTCAACGACTCCGTCCATCTGTTCCAGCTATTCAGACGGGTACTACTTGGAAAGAATGCCTCATATCAATTTTAAATGTATCACGTAGAAAGGTAGCCGTTTGGCAAATAACAAATCAATGCATCTCACTGGAATCGGAGGTATCAAATTCAAGCATTCAGTCGTCTAGACCTACTAAGTGATGCTTGCTGGTTACCCTATATAGTGGCAAGGGCACGATTTGCATGGAGCTGCCATCGAGACTTGGATATCTGCATACGATTGCTTCGATACGAATACAATCCTAACAGGTGCCGACGATTGTACCTTCAAAGGATGGGACAAACGGTCAACAAAGTGCCCGACATTCATTAGTAGATATCACAAGATGGGAGTGTGTAGTATTCAGTACCACCCTAGAATCGAGCATTTATGTGCAGTTGGAAGCTATGACGAGCTAATCACATTATGGGACAAACGACAAATGAAAAAACCTATCTCGGAGTACCACGCTGGTGGTGGCGTATGGAGACTAAAATGGCATCCTCATCTGCAGGTTCGTGACCAAGTCTTTTGTATGAACTTTGCATATTAATGGCTCGCGTTCCTCAGAATTTCTTGCTAGCTGCTTGCATGCATAACGGGTTCCAGATCGTGTCCAGTAATTTAGGTTCACTCCTAACAACACATGCTCATTACACAAAGCATGAATCTTTAGCCTATGGGGTTGACTGGTGGTATTGTAAAAAGTCATCAGCAAAGTACCACACAGTTGGATCGTGTTCCTTTTACGATAAGAAATTCCATTTATGGCGCTGTACTATTTGAGGCTACTGAGTCAAATCTGAGATTCTATTACTCTATAGGCAACCTAAAGACCATTGCCAAGCTTTTTATACAAATCTCATTGCTTAACAGACCAGTCAAGCCATTTCCCTTGTACCCCTTCTGATCCTTTAGCATAAGCATTAGAAATTACGACTCGGTTTGTTGCGAAGAGTGCCGGGCCTCTCTACCAAGAAAAGCTTGATTGAAAGCGGTGATTGATGTATAGAGTAATAACACAAAAAGAAAACCGCCAATAAACATCGCGCGAGCTTTAAGTGAGACATTTAAGGATCGTAAAATAGTCTTTTTCCAAAACAATTCACGACGTAGAAAGACGAAACAGAATGTGAGACTTTGGCTCGTCAGACAAGCCTTCGAAGTTGTAGGTTTTTTGTAATGTATACGCGCAGTTACAGTGACTACATGGCCGTAGCACTTTTGTACACGATTCTTGGTTGAGTGTATATCGATTTATCTTCCTAGTGATGATTCAAACAGCAACTATTAGCGCTGTTGATTTTTTTTGGGTGGGATTGTGAATTTCAGATTCTCTTTATTAAAAGAAGAATCTATATGGTCTAGTGCTGCGTGAAAATGAGCATCTACTTGCTCCCAACTGGGTGAAACGTTCTTCAGGAGACTGCCTGACGTGGCTCGGATTTGTGCATTTTCAGCTACATCTCGGTGTATCGAAAGTCCAGCTGCAATCACTTGTTACTGATGAGCGATCGTAGTTCGGACCGTCAGCTACTGGTACGGATACGTAAAAACTGATTAAACGAATGGGTGGGACAAAAGCATCTTCTTTATTGAATATAGTTCTATTTGTAGAGATTGCAGGAAAAAAGGGGTAATCAAATTGCCATTTGTTAATGCCTTAAATTGAAACATGCATATGTCATGCCACAAACAGTTTGCAAGACGACAAAACATAGGGACATCATATAGTAGATCTCCACGTCGCCTTTCTGGAATGCCATGTCGTCGACAAGTCAATTGTGATCTTATCGTGTTGCAATCTCAAAATGATGTCGATAAATGAGTTCATTGGACTTTGTTTCCTGAGGTTTGATGAGTGGAACACACAGGAGAAGCTAACAAACTCAAGAGTAGCGGATGTTGAACCGGGAACATTTTATAATCATGTTGAACACGTAGATCAGATCTTCTAGCTCCCATCTACGTCAGCACATTTAGCCCGATTTTGAATACGAAGATTGACTTGAAAGCCATGACTGTAGATACAAAAATACCAAGATGAGAGAATCTCGTGAGCTTTTGAGTGCATAGAAAAGGAAGCGTTTGCCCTGGTGGGCGAAACTTGTGAGCGATAATATAAGTGTATTCTACGCGCAGCGACCAGAATTGACTTTGCCATCTCCCGAAACGCCCTCTTGGACGAAATCTTGACTAAAAAACAGAAAGTGTATGTCCGTTCTCACAATTTCAAATGGATGTGCTCAAAATACATGCCCCTTATATGCAAAAATGTGGAATCAAAATGATGCTGTAACACTAATTCACAGATGCGGAATAGTCTTTCCGAAGCGGAGTATTAGTATGGTAGCACCAGCCGCTCCTGTGAGATCGATCAGATGAGGTGTTCGCCCTTATCGAAGTGCACAATTGATTTTGTGTATCGTACTGTTATCTCTTGTACACAAATTGGAAAGATGAGTCTTTGGATCAGTGAACGTTATAGACGGTGGAGGTTTCTTTGACCATTTTGGCCTTTATACTCACGACAAAACTCGTTTGATGATCTTTCAGAGAACACTGGCGCCCCTATCAGAGTAGAAGCAGATTGTGGACATGATTGAAGGAATGCTCCGTGCAGATCCAACAGTTCTGAGATGATCAGGCAGATTGATTGCTTCAAAATTCGGAATGTTTCTTACGCGATTAGTGTACCCATCTAAACGCTTTGTAATGTCGTAGCGTTCGGCATCACAGCGATGTGTATCAAAGCACAATAAAGCCACAAACAATATTAGAGAGCAAGAGACGACGCCTACAACACTGCCTGTACGAAATTAATAAGATGAGAGGGCAGATGAACCGTTTGTATCCGAGCTCATGTATCACCTTCGAGTTTCCGAGAACGTGATAGACGAAGTGGGCTCGCAGTAATTCAACTCTATCAAATAGCTACACATGAAGAACCCTTCAACCCGTGATTCTAAGAGCAAGTGGGCTTCGAAAATTTGCTGTGATCGAAGTGTATGGTCTTTTCTTGTTACCTTCACAAAACAAATAGAAAACAGAAAATTTATATCTCGGCGCAGTTACCGTTTACCAATCTCAGCGACCTCGTTGGCATTTGCTCATTGTGTAAGTACAGATCATTCTTATGCGCAGATCCTTGTCGACAGTAGCAAGTTTCAAATATATTATCTTCAAGTGATACGTCTCCAGCACTTGATGCAAATTGCATTTAGTAGAGTGACTGCGGCGAGCAAAATACGCTGCCACTTGATGTGAACTTCACTTTCTACGACAATAAAAGTCGCCAAGGAATTATGCAGCAAGAACCTGTGTCCATGCTGCGATGTGTGCCGCCCGATAATTAAGATACAAGCATAAAAGGACCCCGATTCTATTGATTGACTCACTCTATGTGGCAATGAGGAAGTGTCCGATCTATTGCGCTTAGAATACTGGCAGTTGCTTTCTTACGTCGCAAAGCCATCAGGAAATTGACAGAATGAACATAAAAATTACGTATGCAACCAATGATGTGAACAAATTGGCTTTGATTCCCTAGCCAGTTCTATGGCGTATAGAAATATGTAAGGGGCTACAAAAGAATCAAGAAGCTGTGTGTCAAGACGGCGCTTGCATTTATGCCATGCTTTAGGCGTCCTGATAACAAACGACCAGGTTTATAAATTGAGTGAGCTGATATGGAGACATAGCAATTAGCAAATTTGCGAATTCGCTGCGCTGAAATGCCGGAGATCTCGTGTGCAGTCAAATTTGTCTAAGGATCAACTTTTCTGCTGAATTTCCGTCAAAGTCCTCGAGAAAAATTAATTATGGTAATAACAATTTGGTATGGATAAGTCTACATATATCATCAGGAAAGTGAAGAACTGAAGTCAGCATTGCAAAGAGACGACCGAAAAAATCTTAAATGCGGACGGTTGCGAATCAAGCATGAGCATTACTCAGCATCGATTGCATTGGCTGATGTAGCTACAAGGGACAACATAAATATGAATTTGGTGCATTTCACAAATGCTTGATAATGGGGAAACAGCATGTTAAGGCGGATAAATTGGTCCTTCGATACGGAAAGTAGTATCCGCAGAACTTGATGATGTTTATATCTCAAAAAAAAAACAATTTTGCCATGACTCACGCGTCCTACGAGATGGGCCTGTTGCGAAGCAATTGATCTTTGGCGAATAGGACAATATTGCAACATGCTGTGCACAAACAGTTTGCGATAATCATGATGGCATAGACGTGCTGCCTTTTGTTAGTAAGTAGGCAAAGAAGATAGCGATGTGGTGGTTGCTCTCCAAAAATTCGTTATATACATTCCGGTAGACTATTTTGCGAAGCTGCAGTTGATATACGGGTCGGTACCAGCGAAAGGAATCATAATCTCTGCGTTATATGAGGCTTTGATTAGGTTGTTGATTGAATTAAATAAAAGATCGTACAGCCATCCTATATTGCAGTACGATTAAGATCGAAGTCTGTGATGTGTTGTTTCAAATTGAAAATATGACACTGCTTGCAAATTTTATCTAAGGAAAGATCATAATCAGTGAAACGTAGTGGCCCAAAAAACCTGAAATTTTCCATTATTGCCTTTTGTGAGGCACTATGAAGATTGATACTCACCAGAGTCGTGAAACAGCTCAAGATCTTCCTATATTTGAGAAGGCACCGTTTGATTACATAATGGGCAACGATGGCACGTGAAGTTGCGACAGCACCAAGATGCAATTATCGTTTATTCAGAAGGCAGCTATTTACACCACAAGGCTTCATTTAAACTTAGATTATTCCTTGATACGAGGTGTCTGCTCCCAGCAAAGTTCTGCAAAAACAAGTCAGGTTCCATTAGAAGTCACTCGCTTTTTATCTGGGGAGTAGCAAGTGATGGTGAGGGCGCCAAATCCAACGACAGTAAGAAGGATGTGCAAAATTTCATCACGTGACACTAAGGAGTATGAGTGTGGGTTATCTCTAGAAGAAGGCCCTAAAATGCCGTGGACAAACGTTGCGTGATTTTTTTTCTTTGATTGAATCTGAATTTATAGCAGCCCAGTTGTACCGAACTGGGATGCTAGAATAACGTAAACTCTCTTCATTGATAAAGTCGTTTGTAACCACATGGGCTTTGTCAAGTTTAAGCCTTTTCACGGCGTCGAAATGGACAAACCAGTGAATAAATATAGTTTTTTTCAATATGTCTTCGGTGTGATAGCGGTTCATCTTGCTATGTAACGACGGTGCTGACACTGATCTGTACTACGGACCCGTGGAGGTTGAAGTGGCATTCCTTGTTCACCTCCTGCCTCACGCGCTTGCGGATGCCTCTTTCCTGGAGCGTAAAGTCGCGCTGTACTTGGTATCACTTTGTCTTCAGTCGAGGATAACGTCGTGTCCTTGCGGAGATCCGCACGCTTCTCCGCACAAGAGGGAAAGGTGATGCTGCTGGCAGACACGACCGAAGTTTGGCCATCCTCGAGTCTTCGAGCTTCAAGCCTGGTAAGGCGAACTACAATTACACCCTTTAGCTCAGTCACCAGATCCAGCATCCTTGCCATGACTTCGCGGGTGCTTTAAGCCGAACTAGCTTCATCGTCGTTGGTGTGGGTCGTGGATGGCGCTTGAACTTGATTTGGTCCAGGTGCACATGGCTATAATCGTTTGAAACACCGCAGGGAATGGGAAGTTGCTTTATGCAGGGAGAAAAAAGAAGAAAGTTTATCATGCATCCTGGTTATTTTCCGTTCTACGTCCTTCTCACCCTTGTGACTTATTCTGGGACTGCCCGATCGTTTGATCGACGTGGATACAAATCACCGCATCGGGACAGCCCGTAATGAAAGGTGCACGAACCATAGCCAGCTCCTTGAGTAATTCCCCTCAAGGGTGTGACTATTGCCACCGACGTTTTGACTTATGTCACATACAAAACATCTCTGATTGGCTAATTTTTGTAAGCAACCATATATTCATCAACAAGGGGACTATATTACTGCGTCTACGTAAGATAGATACATAATACATGACACGTTTCCACGTTTCCACGATTTCGGATTTCTTCGCTTTCCTCCCTACCACGCATCAACATTCAACGAGTTGCCCAATAATAACGGCTTTCAAGCAAAAAACGGATTCAAAACACACAAAAGAATCTGATGGCAATGTTCAGAACAAATTGCTGCAGCCACCAACCGGACTTATTGGAGTCGAATATAATTCTGTCAAAGCGATGGAAAAGACATTGAATGAATTCGCTGCCACAGAAGGGTAAAGTGTAGTGACAAAATGATTCTACAAGCAGCGTAACGGACACTACGATTTATCACTGAAATGTGTAAAGTGTATATCCGTATGTGAAGTATACAGCCTTGGTATATTATGTAGGGAATCATTATGCAGCCCTCAGCCTCCATAAATTGATGGAAAGTGTGGCTTCTGATAGGTTTGAATAAATAAAACAGAATAAATAGAATGAAATTAGGCCATTTCTATATGTACACCCTCCTTGATCCGTAGCCTATCAGAAGCTTGCTGTGAGATGAGCTTTTTTTTTTGTAAATGTAGCCACCGATGCATTCTCTGTTAATACTAGTCTCATTTCCATCGAATTTATGTGTGCTCATGACTTTCTCTCTGAATGCTACACCACTGGTTTTTTATTGCAACAGAATAAATACAATAAAATCACGAAAAAAACTTCGCTTTCAACAAATTTTGTACTTCTAAAATCTAAGTTTATACTCAAATCTACTGCTGCAGGTGTTGCTGTTGGTGTTGCTGTTGGTGTTGCTATTGCGTCTTGACGGCAGGTTCTAGCATTGTGGTCTGTGTTTTGGCATTTCTGACATCTTTGGCGACGACACACAGGAGCATTTAAAGTAGCAGTAGCATTCTCGATAGACTACCACGCTTGCGCTGTTGCACAAGATCCCGAATTTCTGTCTCTGGAACTGCCAAGATATAGTCTAGCAGCGCACGCTTACGATGATTGAAAGAATTCTCGTAATCATTAGCAATCCTCTTCAATGCTATCTCAATTCCAATTGTCATGGTCTCAGCCTCAATATGAATTTGACATTGTCTGTATCAGCCACCAATGCTGGTCAAAATTTTTAACAGACAGTTTTTTTATTACAAGACGAAAAGCATGGGCGCAAGGATAGCTCATTGTGGCTGTAAACAAGACTATAAGTTAATTGAAGTTGCAGTCAGTTGCGGTCAATGGCACATAGTTGCGATTACTTGCACTTAGTCACAGTTTACAGAACTTGACAATCTCGGTCATCACTAAGCCGCCGATAAGATGAGAGCAGACCTTTTACTGAAATCTTCTCCATCACCTCTGAGAACATGGAACCAAGCTTCATCGTGACTACAGACCGCTGCTTTGCGTTTTGCTGAACAATGACAGCAAGCTGCATTCACAGGGAAGACGAATTGCTGTGTCCGCTGAGAGTAGATCACCTGCAATGAATGAAATTTCAGATAAACATTACTGTTGCCAGCATAATCCGCATACAATAAAACTTACCTGTTGACACAGAGATCCGTTTTTTGAGGGTAGCATGGGCGCTCTCCACCCGGGATGTTGTTACATGCCCATAATGACGCTTATTGTGCAGGAAAGCAGCAACAAACCGCTCCTTGTAAAGCAGCCAAGTTGTCTTAAGGTAGCTCATCGAGGCTGCAGGGAAGGTGGCATGCATTTCTGAAAGTTGGGTCAGAAAGTCTGCAATGGCTGTGGTGACAGCAAGTTGGCTCCAACCTTGATTGAATTCTTGTCAGGCTTCTGAGGTTTGAAATACTGTCCTTCGCTTGGAAAGAATGTTTTTGCTGATATGCCAGCGGCAAAGAAAGCAAGATGCATTAGGAAACGTCTCTGAAAGGGCGCTCATCAGCGCAAGATCCCGATTTGTGACAAAGGGGCGCGCTTCATGTTGTAGACCATGTACTTAGAAGATTACATGGCGCATTGCCAATAATTAATCTGCCGAAGTCTTGTTCTTTGTAAAGCAGTATGCGAATGTGAAGGTGCTAGTTGTTGATGTGATGCCAATAATGCGGAGGAGAGGTAGTCCATATCTATTGGTTTTGTAGCTAGTATCAATAAGCCAGACCCGACCAGCACTGTACTTGTTGTAAATCTCCTTTGCAGAAGGTGAAATACTGATCAGGTGATTAGCCACTGAAGAGTATCAAGCTGATAGAAGTAGTCACCTTGAGCAAGACCATATTATAAAGCTACCATTGAAGATCGTCCTGCATGCATCTTGTTGCGTTCTGCACGACACAAGTTGTAGATATCTTGGGCTGTAGTCATAACATTGTGTTGTGGCGCAGTGAAGTGGTAGCACGGCCAGGTGTCACACCAGAACAACCCATCATCAAAATTGATTTCCGGCTTTACTTTGTTAAAGAGCGCGCTTTTGGATGCGCAGACTGGTGAGTAAAGGGAGCATGATTGTGTCCTCCATTGTCAACTTGAGCTTTACATTGACCAGACTTTTATTTCCGTATGCTGGCCTTGAACAAGCACCAGTGCCACGACTAGAAGGCACATGTTGGCAAGTACCTGCACCCATCACGGGGGTTCGATTGAGAGCAGGAAAGAATTAAAGCTTTTACTCCTCAATCTGCCCTAGTGTTTATTTTTTTTGTGCGTTTGGTAACAACAATATAGCCTTGTTATAGTGCATGGTAATCAATTGTTGCCTTCGCCTGTTCCATGGAAGCTTAGGCAAGCTGGGGTGGTGGTGCAAAGCTGTTTATTGTGGCTTCTAAAGAAGATAAAGTGTGATTTCATGTTATTAATTCCGTTGCATATATGGAGGATGGGGCTGAATAACGATTCTCATGCTTTTATTCTCTTCATGGGAACACGGGAATTTTGTACCATTTTGTATAAATTTATGATTTTTATACCAGAAGTTTATGAAAAGTGAGAAATATACCAAAAGTTTAAAAATTGGAAAATTAGACCAAAACGAATATTTCAAGAGCGAAATTGTAAAAATAGTAAAAATATATCAAAAAGTTTAGAGTTTACAGATTCGTGAGTGCCTCATCGTTAGGCTATCACATGCAGCGATTATGACGAATGCTGGCAATGAGGCTACCTTTTTGATACACAAGAGTCAAGTAACAGCTGTTTGTCAGGGGAATGGGCAGACGGACGCGCATAGTTACGCTCACGTGACTACGCCAGTCACAACGACATATCAAGTACAGTAATTGAGTACCACGAAAACGTTGGACGGTCGTTTCGTGTCATATCGAGCGACCAAGACGCTACAACGTGTTATGTGTCAGTCCAGATTGCAGCTTCACAGTCGCTTTTGCGTATGGTAGTGGATTTGAGCCGCCTCATACGTCCGCGCCGCACACATGCGACGATACGAGGGTTGAGTTGGCTTCATACAAAGCGAGTTGTGGAAACAAGTCGTCATATGTCGCTTCCTTTGATTAAGCCCTCCGATTCGTCGTTGGTAAGGGTCGTGACGCTAGTCCATCTGAGCTACAGAAGAAGCTGGCGGCTGATGGGAATCGATTGACGTACCAGACCTCTGTCAACGCGTGTATCCAAGTCAAAGCGCAACTCTTCGATGAAGATCGCACCCAGTATCAGTTCACCTTGTAATAATTAACAAGAGTGGACATGAGGCAGATAGCGAGCTGCGTGAGGACAGAATTTGTCGTATCGGCATCGTATACAAGCCCGGCATTCACGCGATTCGCGAGTTTGTAGATCACGGGTTCAGCCTGGGTAGCACATCATTGAAGCACAAAAATGGTAGAGACCTTATCGCTTGCCACAAGCACAGAGACAATGAAACTTAGATTGTAGCGGTCCCTTGGGTGTCAAGCGAGACGAAATAAAAATGGCCATGCCTCCTGGACTTTCTTCTACGCTCTGTGGAAGAGCCAACATTTTTCAGCTCCGACCGTAACAAGGGTCTCATTCCCGCGATGCAAGTTGAAGCAGGTTGCGTCGTTCAAATGACGAGCCAGTGAGTTGAAAAAAAAAATGGAAAGGCGCAGCAATGGCTACTCGATGCAGATGAGCTCAAATGGGTGGCCACGTATAGTATACGTCCGCGGTTTGGAACCATGGCGAGCAACAACGTGGAGTCTGGAAGTAACGTCCTGCTTGAAGCTAGAGATAGGCCAATTCTGGACTGTCTGATGGCGGTGGAAAAGTAAATAGGGATCAAGTGGGCTAAATTCGTCGCCAATTTGGCTTCATGGGAGGATTACAGCTTACGCAACCAAAGAACTCGAGCGCAAACGCTTTGTCTCTGTCGTTGAAAAGATCGAAATTATCCCAGTTTCCTGTCATACTTCGTGGTCAAGGTGAGGAAGAATGGAGAGCTGCTTGTCGAGTATTCTGTCGATCTAGATAATCCTGAAAGCCAGTATTCTTGTGGCTTCTTTGGGGACATGAAAGGGTCATGCTATCCTCTCTATGCGGCCTTTCTGTCCGTCAACAAACTCTCGCTACTCATAACTATCTGCGATAAGTCATGGACCATGGTGGGATACCAGCGTGCTTACGACCCCTTGGTAATTATAAGTCCATGCGTAACGAAAGATGAGCTGACGCTTTCAGAGAAGCACCACCCACTCATGGTGCCAAAGAACCGAGGCCGATCGAAGAAGTCGAAGCGATCGAGTCCCAGGCTTCCACAGAAGCTTTGAAGAAGAAGCGCATCAACAATTGCACTATTTACGGTGACTACGGCCACAACAAGCGCACACGGCAAGGGTCAATGTGATAACTCGAAATATTTTCCATATTTGTACATAAATATCAGACTTTTTGGTACATTTTTTCTTTTTTTACAATTTTACCCGTGAAATATTCGTTTTGGTATAATCAAACTTTTGGTAAAAATATATTTCATTTTTCTAGAAAGTGGTATGAAATCCTAGGGCCCCCGTTATTTGGGTAATTGCTGTTACCACCCACCGAATTTCTACTTCCACCCACCACGTGGTTTTCTGACCAATCAGATTAAGGCGGTATTTTCCCCCACCTACAGTACAGTATATGATTGGGCAACCTTAGGCATACGAGGGATGAGCGTTCTGATAATGCAAAGGAGTAGGCAATAGTTTGAATTTCGTACGCAATTTCAGGTTTTTCAATTACTTTTCTCACCTGCCTCAAGTTTCTTGGATTTACTGCTGTGTAATGGTGACGGGATAACCGGACATGGAACAGAACATGTCATCGCAATCTTCCATTTTGCCTACACGATGGCAATGGTGTTGTTGAAAGCTGTGTGGGACATTTTAGGATATCATGCCCCTGCCTGATACAATTTTATATATCGCCGCTTAGGCTTCATTGCATGCTCAAATGTTGACGTTTCGCGCTTTCTTGTTGAAATGATAACCTTATTTCAGGCCCCAAGTGAACGCCCTTTCGCCTTTACGACAGAAGGTCCAGCGAGGGCCGAAATATTCCCAATTGCCAATTCCGAAATTTTAGCATATATGATTGACTGTTGGGCTGTCGAGAATTAAAAATCGGCTTTGCAGTGATTTTATGTGGAGCTGAACGGATGCGATGTTGTTCGACATTATGAAACTTGCTTGTCCCCTTCCGTTATTGCATTGCAGTTAATGTCACGTAGGTGCCAATTCTGGTGGATCAATGTTGAAGGTATGGGGATGTTACAAAGCTCATGGATCTCATGCACACATGAAAATCGCATGATGCTCCCCAACGTATGACTACACGAATTCTTCAAATCCTCTAACCAGCTGTTCATAACTTACGCTACCACGGAATGCATGTGGGATTTGGATGCGTTCACTAGAAATGTTTGCTCCAAGCTTCCGGAATTGGTGATCAGTGGCTTGCTTCATTCTTGCCTGAACGAGATCCATATTTTCAGCAGATGTTTGTAGGTACCGCTTTAAAGCCGAATGCGCTCGACCAATCGCCGACATCGAAGTATTTGTAAAATGCATCACCTTGTCTGGCCTGGCACGCATAAATTTTGCTTCATGCGGAGTCCAGGTTTTCTCCAAATAGCTGACACCGTCCAGTTTTCCAACATACTTTAGCCTGAAATGCGCTCCCCTCTGCATAATAATTTGCAATTGTCTTCAATCTACAAACTCTTGTCCCACTTTTAAAAATCCTCTCATTCCTCGTTCGTGCCAGATTTACCCCATAGGGGGTATGCGCAATCCGAAAATCTTCTTCAATGGCACCAGCTAGTGCCAAATCGCGATCTGTCACCAGAACGTCTGGGGCTGTATCAGCATGTTTTACGACTGCCCAAGTGCTCAGATATAATCTGTCTTCGCCTTCCCTGATAAAAATGCAAATGCCGAGTAAAATGTTGAGTTCATTCCCGTTCGCCCATCAATGCTCAGCATATGCATCCTGGAACTGCTCGTTTTGTACGTACAATCCAAGAGAAGAACCATATTATTCCGGCGAGCTAAACGAATGGATGTTGGATGGGCCACAAACAAATGTGTGACGCACCCATCACCCGTGGTGTGAGTTCATCTATCAAAGCCTGAATCGGGGACCTTCTGCCAATTCCTTCAGACGAGATTGCGGCTTAGCGTTGTAGAAGTTTTCTGCCGTAGCCAGTGATTTGGGAAATTCAGGACACAAAAGCGTTTATGCCCGAAGTGCGGGTAATCCGGCTGATACAAGTTCCTGTACGCAGACCTTTTCTTCTCCAAGCATTCTTCTGCATCCTGGGTGCCCAGCCATATTATCTGAAGGTTCATGATTGTGTTGGCTTTTCCGCATTTTGACCTTCCAGCTACCATCTCTACTCTTCTTCCCAAAAGCCTCCCAATGACACCCCTGCAGTCTCGTTCCTGTCTTCCGTGTCTTTCCCTCAGCATTTCCAGCCTAGCGTTTCATATAATCCCGACCAAGATTCCAAGCAAGCAAAACTCGCCTGCCTCCATCTGAGCGTTTTATCGACACCCCATAACCAGACTCACGATACACATGGCGAACGTGTTCAATGAAATCATAACGAGTGGCAGAAGATTGGTTGGAATTGACGAAAGAGGACATTGACATAGGCTGGTGGAAAAAGTAAAAACTTGGGTGGAAATAGCATAGGGTTGGTGGAAAAGTAAAAAGCTGGGTCGAAATACCACCGTAACATGACTAGTCAGAAAGCCATGTGGTGGGTGGAAATAGCGATTCCCTTTATTTATTCTATTATATCATTTGAACCAACCAGAAGCCACGCTTTCAAATAATTCATGGAGGCTGGGGGCTAATTAAAGAAAAGATGGAGGCTGATTAACAATTTCCTGTTTCATAAGGGATTATAAAAAATGGGGCTGCTATCCGCACACTCCCATTTGCTAATTGCCCCCTGGATTATAGCCAATCAAAAGCCTGCGAAAGCTTCGCCTAAATGACTTGTTAGCAGTTAGTCTCCCACTTTATCGATCAATTTACATGAATGAGATTCTTGAATATAATAATTACAAACGACTAAAAATTGGGCTGAAGGCTGGTAGGAACGCTTCGATGACATCAAACTTGGACAGAGATAGACAAGAATAGGTAGCAAATACACTGGTCCAAAAGCAAATTTATCATTTTTCAGAGTAATTGCTTAAACGTTTTTCGTTCAGGTCATTATCTAAAGGGTATTGATATCCCGACAACTTTTTTTTCAATTACAGCATGTCTAGTTAAATTATTACTCTCACAACTTTTTCTTTTTTACTAAATACATCAATAATCATACATTTTTAAATAATTACATCCATACACACCCAAAATTGTTGCTCCAACAACTTCAATCGAGACTTATTTTTGATTGGCTAATTCACAGATGTTTTAACTGTGATAGGCTAATACATATGACAATTTCCATTTGACACATATTCTATTTCTATACGCTGCCTACGAGATTGCAATATGCTTCCCCCATCAATACATCAAAACTACAACACATTTGAAGATCTCTTTAAAGCTGTACAAGAGTTTGCATTCATTGAAGGCTATGCTTTGGCTATAAAGAGCTCTACCAAAAATCTGCGATGCTGCATAAAGTGCGACTTAAAAAAGGACATACGATACAAGGTAAGACTGGAGCCCAGAATTTCAACTCTACTGATACAAGTAAAACAGGTCAAACCTTAACAGGAGGATCGATAGCGCCAAGCAGCCACCAAGTCAATTGACCGCCCGTTTTTGCTCTACGCCACAATATATAAACGTGATTCAAATTGGAGATTGCTTGTAAAAAACGGTCAACATAATCATGAAAAATCAAAAGATATTGCTGGGCATTCAATAGCACAAAGGTTTACGATTGAGGCAAAAACAACGATTCAAAGGTGCCTTCAATCTGGAGCTAGACCTAGCGAGGCGAGAAAAGCTCTTGAACTGCAAGATTCATCAAATAGAGCTAGCATGAGGGGCATTTACTATGAAAAGGTAAAGTCATGAATTAGCCTCAGAAATTTTTGTGCTTAGATATGTCAGAATTTGATTTTATTCTAATCATTTCACTTTCCAGGGTAAGATGCGAAATCAGTTCCTCAATGGTAGAACACAAATTGCAGCACTACT
This sequence comes from Albugo candida, assembly GCA_905220665.1. Taxonomy (NCBI): domain Eukaryota; phylum Oomycota; class Peronosporomycetes; order Albuginales; family Albuginaceae; genus Albugo; species Albugo candida. The sequence continues at coordinate 109,514 of CAJNAR010000185.1, forward strand.
TGAGGAGCTCAAGGAAGACCATTACATCTCTTCAGCCCAATGCAGCGATGACAATCTGACGAACTTTTTTTTTGCCAATCCAAAGTCCATCAAGTTGACGCGACGATTTCCTTCTGTTTTGTCCTTGGACTGCACATACAAGACAAACAAGTATAAAGTGCCCCTGCTCCATGCTGTTGGGTTTACTTGCCTAAATTCAACATTCTCATCATCCTTTACATTTCTGCCGAAAGGCATCAGGAGGACTACATATGGGCACTAAACCAGATCAAAAGTATCTATAATGGGGTATCATCTCCGAAGGTCATAATCATAGATCGCGAGCTTGCACTAATAAGGGCTGTCCAGGAAGTTTTGTCATCGAGCAAGCATCTCCTTTGTCGTTGGCATGTTTAGAATTTTTGATGATTTATCAGTGATTGACCACACGTAAGTAATGTTTCTCATAAAAAAACACAGATTTATTAGTATCTAATTACAAGAATTATTCTTTCAGTTGCAGAACAGCAGAAATCCTGAAACTCTTACCAGCTCGTGAAAAAATTCAAAAATCAAGTATGAATACAAGTTAAATCTATTGCTGTACTTGGAAGAGACATGGCTTGTGAACAAGGAACGATTTGTTACAGCACGGACAAAGTTTTACTCTCACTTCGGGAATATCAACACATCGCGAATCGAAGGAGCACATGCCACAATCAAAAGATGGTTGAAGATGTCAACAATGGATATGCGAGATGTGAGAGCCAAATTAACTGATTGTCTACAGCAGCAAGAGAGGGAGCTTCGGACAGCAGTCGCAGCAACAGAAACTCGAGTTTATCATAATCTGAATGGCAGGATATATGATGGTGTAGTGCGTAAGGTGTCTCCCTTGCTCAGAGAAAAATAAAAGATGAAATCAAGGAGGGCTTGGTTGGCAACAGGGCAGGAGCTTACACGCATGCTTTCCAAGCAATTTATGGTCTACCTTGCTGGCACTCACTTTCCAATAAATCGATAATGACCAAACCCTCTTACCATCCGTCATCCACCAACAATGGCACCTTTCTCCAGAAATCACATCAACAGTCTTAAAGGATGCTGAAGAAGGTTCAGAGACTGGTATTGTAGAATTTCGAAAAACTGTGCAGCAACTTGAGACAACTTTCCAATGCTTGAACTCCAGTGAACAAAAGGAAATGAAGGCTCAACTTATACAGTTGGCAACCCAGAGATCAAAAGCACCAAATCCCCCCTTTACCTATAGTTAAGCAGCGAGTAAGACCAGCAGGATCGAATCAGCCTTTTCAGAATGAAGCTTCCATGAAACGAGATCTGTCAGCATTTGAGCATCAGACACAGAAGAAATGCAGGTGCATCAATTGCGGGAACATCGGCCATAACAAGCGATCTTGCAGAATTCCGGTTTCAAGCTTAGATTCTGGACAAGCTTTGATAAATAATTAGAGATTTTTCCTTTACAATTTTTTTTCATTATACCTTTTATTTTCGGCCGTTAGTGTATAATAAATGTTGCATCTTTACCACGCATTATAGCTCAGCAAACTGCCAATGAATCTTCTATCAATGGTGAGTGTTTAGCTCTGCTGAAGGTATCTATATTACAAGAATTAGCCTTAGACGTGAATTACTTCTAACAGCTAGAAACGAAGACTTATTACTTTTCGAAAGAGTTGTGGGAGTGATAAATTAATGAGGCATGACGTAATCTAAATTAAAAGTAAATGTAATTTAAAGAAAAAATTGTCGGGATATCAATACCCATTATTTATTGTTAAAAAAGTTGTGGAAGCAATTGATTAAGTAGGCATGATGTAATTTAAAATGAAAAATAAAAATGTAATTAAAATAGAAAGTTGTCGGGATATCAATACCCTATCTAAATTATCGAATATTATCTAGCTAATTTGCAATTTTTTGCGACAAATCTCATCGGAAGCACTAAAAACAAGCCTTCCTGGTACATTGGAGCCAAAATGATACTGTATCTCATCGATAGTGTGGGTGCCGGTAAAGATTACGTAGTAGATTCGTATTATACGCATAGATCATATATTGGTTCAAAGAAAGCTAGGACTAGGACTGATGTGAACGGTCACGATGATAGTTCATCCTGCTGGTTTTTATCCTTGAAATTTACAAATTTGATTAAATTTACGCTTTAGTGCGACTGTCACCAAAAAAAGTTTGACAAGTTATTTACGGTGTAATCCACCTCTTTTCACCAAGGATATCCATCCATTCATTTTTGTACGTATATTACTGAGAATTAACACATTGAATCGTGATGAAATATCGGCTATTTTTGCGTCTAAACAGTTCCGCGACGCGAGGAAGTTTTCCAGGCGTTTGATTGGCTATAAATTAGCGGGGTCCGGTTAGCAGTGGGGGGTGTCCGGATAGCAGCTCCCTAAAAAATATACCAATTTGATAAATAAATAAAAGAAGGGAGCTGCTAACCGGACACCCCTCTTTGCTAACGGGACACCCCCTCCTGCTATATGTTTTATAAAATTTAAAAATACCCCCACCCCCTATTTAGGTGAATATAAAGGTTACATATTATTTTGGGCACTTCCTGAACGGGAAATTCCTTACCCTACACAGCACATATGTGCTACATGACCACGGCCTCTTCTCTACCTTAACGTCTTCCTGTTGGAATATGGTCGCAATAGTGCAAGAAAAGGGCGTTGAGGTAAGCCACAATGATTCGTGGATGATTTCTTGTTACCGGGTTTTTCTTCAGGCTATTTATAGCGATTCCACCGACGATGTCCCGCTTGCCCAAGAATTCCGCGCGGAAATGTTGCCCCAGATGGGAGTCTTAAAATGAAATTCAGTAGGTAGGTATCAGCAGGCGGGAATTAGGAGTGTACAGGCTATGCAGAATTTTATCCGTCGTTCTTATTTTTATGATAAACTTTCCCATTTATCTCAAACCCTTTCATCCCAATCAGTAAATCAACAATAGATCCAGCAGTCATAGCATTCTATTATTAGAATTATTCGTCGATCGGAATTCTTGTCAACGCATCTCCCTATACTAAAACTGAAACGCCGAACTCACCACATAAACAAACCAAATCATCACAAGGTATTGACTCATATTTGATTATGGGGGCGCGGTGTTTATTAAAATATATGAATATATGCGAGGAGAGGGGGGGGTGTCCGGTTAGCAGCTCCTTAAAAAAATACCAAGGCTGTATACTATACGTATGGATATACACGCACCTAGGAGTATAACGAGAAAACCCAATTTTGGATGAAAAACCTCTGATCAATGATGCACTATGTAGTGAGAATAACGAAGCATACAATTATGCGTACCATATGGTACAGGTCTTACGATTATGGTCAAAATGGTTGCATATTCCACATCTCATCCGGCGCTTTTCCATTTTCTCAGTAGCTTGTTGCGATTGATCCGCTTCTTCTTTAATGGCGCCCTTTTTTCTCAGAGCAGATGGAAGGTTGCACACACCTCGGGTAAGATCATTTTTCAGCACGATTGGCATTATGTTTGTCAGATCTTTCAGAGTAGGCAGCCGCAATCGTCGATGATTTCCAGGAGTCATGAAAATACGTGACCATGTTGGGCAATTTTCTGGAATTATTCAATGCTACTAATGCATGAATGCAAGGCAAGCCATCGTCTTCGAAGTACCCAGACGATCATCGCAAAACTTTAGCGGAATTATACTGCAAATTTCATCGGAATACTCTCCAGCCCTGAGCGGATTGCGACGATGTAGCATCAGGTCGAACATTCATCAATTTCACCTCACCTCGCAGCGGCCATTGTTTTATCCTCCTTTCGTGATGCATATGGAGTTAGTACTTCCCATCCTTTCACTTCGCTGATATTCTCAGCCCACTTGCACCCTACGTAACTTTTAATTCCCATTAAGCAGTCGATGATAGGAAGACTCCGAATTCCCCTCAATACGCTGTTTACCGCCTCCACGTTGTTCGATGTCAAAGTGTTGTATCTTGGACATGGTGAGTAAGCTATTGACCAATTTTTACGACCAAACTACTGTAGCCACACCAGCGCACTGCTGTTCAAATTGGCGATATTCGTCTTCGCCTTCTCGTACTCCACTGTTGTTCGTCAACGAGCCAATATCCGCGCCAAATTCTTCAACAGCTTGGACTTGTAATTCTTGATAAAAGTCGTCATCAAATGCTAGAAGCAGAAGAAAGGTGGGAAGTCTGGTGTCGATGTATGCATAGCATTCATAAGTCCATTGTCTCTATCCGATATCACGAATGCTGGAGATGGCTGGAGGTGAGAGAGTAGGAACTTCAAAAACCAGCTCCAGTTATCTTCATTCTACACCGACACGAGCCCAATTTGTATCATGCTGTTTTTATTCCGAAAGCACTATACAAAGAGAATCCCACCAATTAAGGTCTTCATAAATTTGCCGTGCTCGGAAATCACACGATCATTGCAGGACTTATATGAAGCCCTTCTTAGGAAATGATACTCAGCCGCATAAATCCATTATCTACGATATTAAGCTTGGCTTCGAGGCCTCGAATGTTTAGTTCAGACATATAGGATGGAATGAGGCTGTACTGCTCAATATCACTATTGAATAACTCAAGATTCAACTTCTTGAGTGCGTGAGCACAGTTCATATATGTGGAGGAGTAAGTTTCCTGCCGGAAATCATGGCCATATCTCTGACTGTAGAGTTACGGCAATATTTCTTCACAGTTTTATTTCTACGAGACGCCTTTGACGATTCGGATAATTGACAGCAGTGCAAAACAAACTTTCTTGGAGGGATGAATGACTGCGAAAAGGCAAACTAAACAACGAAGAAACAGCTATACTGACTGTGTGCACACTGCTTTGTAACGCCGTTTGTCGCTTGACCACACACGAAATCGACGGTTACATTATCGGTTGTACTCAATTACTGCTTGAATTATATCCCTCTTATTGGCATAACTCCTGTTCTCGAAGAAGCTGCTGCCACTTGGCTGTTTTTCGTCTTCATTTTCCATCGCTGGTATTAAAAATGTGTAATGTGTATACCCGTACATATAGTATACAGCCTTGGTATATTTTTTTATGGGATCCGCTAACGACCCATCACTTTTTGCTAACGACCCATCATCCCCATATTTCCAGCTAATCACAGACCTCTAGTGGCTTTCCAGGGCAGTCGCGATATAGTATTTTTTTTAGAATACAAAATAACTCACCTTTGCCAAGTTCATAGCTGCCATCTTCTTGCCATCTTCTTTCCAACTTCCGATCTCCACTCATATCAGTCTTTGTCAGCCTTATCATATCAACGATGAACCCCCTTGACCTTAAATCTCTTCCTGCCCATGTATTTGGTACCAGGAAGGAAGCCCGTAATGCGGTTGACAAGTTGTTCCAAGATGAAGGGTATATAATGACCATCTTGCGCACCAGACACGTTGGAACAAACACTCTGGAGAGGTCAAAGGACTTGACCTAGCATGCTCTTGCACTGGAAGACTACGGACCACTTCTTTACAACAACAAAAGCGTCAACGCATACGAGGAAGTCGCGCTACCGCTTGCAATTTTAGCTTGTTGATTCGTCGCGTGCAGAACTTGAATGGCTGGTAGAGCTTGGCATGCATGACCACAACTATGAAGCTTTTGTGGACCCTAATGTCCATCCACAAGGTCGCGCACTCACAAATGAACAGCGCGCTGTGGTTCTTGGTATTATCCTTGATGGTCTCCCACCTGTTGTGGTAAGCATGAGAAGGCAAAATGTCTCGGTCACACCCCGTGACATTTACAGCCTCAAGCAAGCCGAGCGACGGCGTGTTTTGGGTGGACGCTCATCACTTGCTGCCCTACTTGTCAGCCTGGAAGGGAATGCCTCCACACCATACTTCACCCAGTTTGATAATGAGCGCAAGCTCACTCACCTGCTTATTGTTTCTGCATCTGCAAAAGAAATCTATCGCAAATAAAGCGCCAACAAGATCTGGCTCATAGACGCAACGTACAAGACCAATTGCTTTGGTCTACCGCTTGCACATGCTGTTAGAGTTACCGCTACTGGCCACAGATTCAAATTTGTATACTGCTTCATGTCAGCAGATGGCGAGGACAACTACCTTTGGGCCGTGCGCCTCATCCGTGAGGTTTTCAAGAGGCTCTCTCTGCCAAGATTTACTACGTTTGTCACTGATCGCGAGCTGGCGCTCGGCGCCGATGAATGCACTGGATAGAGTCTTCCCAGATGCAAATGTTTTGCTGTGTAGCTGGCACATCAGCAAGAATATTCTGAGCAAGCAGCGGAAAACCTTTGCATCAATGGAAGCTTTCCAGAAGCTTAACAAAGCATGGAATCTACATGTCTCGTCAAAAACTGCAGAGAACTACGAGACACAGCTGGCATCAATGCGCACCGAATTCCCCCATCATGTCATGACATATCTTTAAGAGACATGGCTCATCTACAAGGACCGATTTGTGGATTACCTCTTGCGTGGCAAGCTGCATTATGGGAATACCACAACTTCACGAGTAGAGGGTGCACATGCAACATTGAAAAATTGGATTCGGGCATCCAATGGCGATCTTCTGACATTGGAGACAGCATGCAAGCTTGCCTGTGAGGGTCGGCTGGCATCAATTCGTCAGCAAACAGCATTGGATTGGGCTACCGCTGATTTACAATTTGGGGCAACTTTTGGTGCTGTCATGGGCAAGATTTCTATGACCGCATTGAAGCTGGCTTTCAAACAATACCAACAGCGACAAGTAGCACGCGAATGCTCAGGTAGGTTTCAATCAACCCATGGCATTCCCTGCAAGCATCTCCTCCGCAATTCATCTCCGCTGGCTTGCGAGGATTTCCACCAGCATTGGTGGTTGGTACAGCCAGCTTGTGCGGTTACACTACTGGAAGCAAACAACAATGAATCCATTGACGCAGATCTGCAGAGAACTCGTAATGAATGCAATGAAGCATCACAATTCCACCACCAGATGATTTGTGACCACCTTGCAACACTACCTGATACCACAGTAATCAACCCTGTTGTAATCCAAGCTCGTGGCCGACCTGCTAGTTCGCTAAACAGGAGGATCCCTACATCATCCACGCAGAAGGAACCCTCACAGTTTGAGCATGCTGAAGCATCTTTACAGCGACAAAGAAGATGCGGAAACTGTCGCTAGATTGGCCACAACCAAAGGAGTTGTCAGAATCTAATAGTAGCACCTGCATCGGCAGCACTACCACCAGCTGGAAATCTTGCAGCGCTTGGCGCTGCTGACGAGTGGAAGTACCCAGCTGGCTCACAGATGCCTGGGATCACATCTGAGTCCATAGAATTATATCTCTTTCAAAAATCTACTATCTATTTATCTAGAATAGGCTTGAATTTCATCAATCCACGTTGCTTTGCAATTAAAAATTACTGTATCGCGACTTCCCTGGAAAGCCACTGGAGGTCTGTGATTGGCGGAAATATGGGGGTGATGGGTAATTAGCAAAAAGTGATGGGTCGTTAGCGGATCCCTTTCTTATTTATTTATCAAATTGGTATTTTTTTTATATAATCTCTTTATTAAATCCCTTGATTTCGTGGTTTTTGATAGCAATAATATATTTATGAGCGTTACTATCCAGAACCTATTGTATAGTACAGCAGTATTATCACTCATGACATGTACTGGAGTTCATGTAAGCGAGAGTTGTAGAATAAGCTCAAGTAAAAAAAATCGCGCGGGAAATATTTGCTTTTGTATCTTGAGGAGTACTATCTTGAAAGTCACATGAAGTAATCAGCTTGACCAAGATGGACTTAGCTAGATAATGTGCGTGACTGAAATGAGGAAAGCCTCTGCGTTATAAAGTTTTCCCAAACAAAATATTTAGATGGTGCTCAAATCTCGAGATGAATACATGGTGGTCGTCGAGGTACACCCTCATCTCTTATACATTTGTAGCATGAAATTTGAGCATTTTCTCTGCACTTTACGTCCTACTTACCTATTCATAGCGCTTCTGAGCTCTCGCCAATGAGGCAGTAAAATGTGAGTCAATCAAATCCTCGCCCATTAAGAGCAGTCTTGAGTCGCATTGCATAGGGAATAATTTAGTCTAACATTTAGTAAGCGATTGGCAACGATCTCACATAACTTTCCTTAGAAATAATGGGACCCTTCATCTCTTTTCTTGTAGAAGCATGGAAGCTTCTTGTCATCCGTAAGCGGTGCGCGTGTTTTTTACAAGAAATATCATGCACTTAAGTAAATAGAATCATAAAGATATCATCAAGCGGTAGGGCCATTCTAGTATGGTAGCGCGAACGCTGAGGAGATTAAGTAGCCACTAGTTGACAAGTTGAAATTGGTGACTGCGATGAGTGTTTAAAATCGTGATCATAGCCACGTGGTGGCAGCGGATATTGCCTGATTAATTGAAACCTTACATCAAAACGTCGGAATCGTCTCAGCGAGATTTATTGTGTGCGTATGCCTTCTGGTATAATGAAGAACAATAAAAGTGTATCAAATTTGTCAATCCACTGGGCAAAATTATCAGATCTCAGAAATTTTTTTATCTTGAGGGCGAATATCATTGGATTCGCAGCAACCAAAGACTTATTTGCTTTGAGTCGTTGAAACAAAATCAAAATCAAAATCAAAATCAAAATCATTTTTTTTATCCACTCCGGATCGAGCAAACATCCATCACGGCCACCTATAATTGCATAGAAGATTTAACGTGTCTAATATCATTACTTTTTATCTTTCACTATCGAGGACCAGAATTCTAATTTAGATAATCAATCCGAAGAACACTCAGTTACGATTTCTCCCTGATCTCACCATCTGCAGAAATTTTAGCTGTTTACATTATGCCAGTGAACGATTCCACTATTATGACATATATCAATCATATTGAAGCGGATTGCATTTGTTGTGTATTTAATCATTACTTGATTCCATGGTAAACGAATTGGATAGAACTAAAACGGGTAGACAAAGCAGAAAAGTCAGTCTGGTCGTGACGTGATTTACTCTCGAGATAATTGCAGGCTACGCTATTGAAGAAGCCTTCCTGGATACACAAAGAGCAACGATTCCAGAATGCTCTGATGCGTTGCTTCTATCGCGATAATTATATGTGTGACGATGCTATATATAGAGGTGATGGGCGCAGCTAAGAATAACTAGACAGTATGTAGCAAAGACATTTCGGAGCTGTAGATGTGATGAATGTCAGCGCTGTTCGCTGACAGTATGTATCGACAATTCGATAAAATTGTACCTGAACCATGTCACTCCAATCGCAAGACTAAGTTACGCGCGACCAGCCTGTGCAGTTTTCGATCTCTTGACTATGACAACGATCGCAGGAGCTAAGAAAAGCGTTAAACTTGGCTTTTTTGCCGCTCCATATGTGTATTATGAGCATTAAGATCGTCTGATCTTTTGTACTCGAAGCCACTATCCTATGCGAGATTATTTGCTCACCCAATGAGATACCCTTGAAGACCGAATATGCACCTACAAAAGTGCTAACTGACACAGCTTTAGCCACTTTGACTTTTTGCCAAGAAATAATTGCACGGATTCACATAAATCCATTTTCCAAATTGGTCAAGTCAACTTTACTAGAACTCCTATATCCTGATGTCATGTTGCGCCATGCTAGAAGTATATAAAGTTTCGGGTTCAACGTAATCGCTTCTGCATCTTGATGTGATCAGCATCCTCTTCCTTAAAAATATTTCCAACGCATATGTAGCCACATTTTTCATAAAATTCCTTTGCGTAGTACTGGGAGTGCAACGTTAACATGTCAACTTCAGATTCAAGGATTTTTTCCATTTCCTGCAATAATTGCCTTCCAAAACCTTTACCACGATGCAAATGAGATACAGCAAACCGACCAATTTTGCCGACATTATGCGCTTTCGAGTGTGTTCTCATTAGAACACATCGCGCTGTAGCTATTGGCTCATCCGATAGATAACCAAGAAAATATTTTGTTTTAGGTGAATCATCATATTCGTCTATCTCAGAGGAGGCAGAAAAGTTTTGCTCCAGTACAAAAACTTCAAATCGAAGAGCTTTGACACGGCAAAATTCTTCTTTAGTGTTCGCCTGAATGACGCGTAACGCTCCAGCCATTTGGAGGGGTCGAATAGTAATGTGATGTATGCTACTATTTCAGAAAGAGGGTTGACTAAATTCGAATGAGGCGCAAGAACCGCATCCGAGCTTCGTTAGAATCCTCTTGTAATTTTCGAACGAGTTGATGCAATCGATTGCTGAAAGCACTGAATACGAGATGCAGTATGCTGACACGGCAATAATTGGGATATAGCAAGCCTGCGTATAAGCCGGCTTGAAGAGATATGTCGTGACCAGATGAATTATTCCATATGCGTTTCCAGACGTTACGAGTTTGATTATATAAAATAATAGACGAATCATTAGCTTCAGTTCTCAATAACACAAACGCAGATTTTTTTATTCGATAAATTACACTGACAAGTTTACAACAAGAGATACATTTGTATAGTCTCCTCTTTGTTAGCCATTAAGTAACTTAATAGTTGCATTGTAGCGAAGCAACCCTTTCGTACCTTCAAAGTTGGTCTCTTAGTGTAGAAATTACTGTTTCAAAATGAAGCTCAGGGATATGCATTCATGCATAAGTAAGGCTGGTAATCCGTAAATTTACTATGATTGTCAACTGTCGTGGTTAACTCATAACCTGTTAAGTGCTGGAGAATAGTCAGCACTGCAGTGCCTCTCCAAATCCGGTTGACAGTACGGTTGCGTTATAGCGACCAATCAAAATGTGAAATTGGTATAATGTTCCAGATGATACTACTTAGGGAGCCGCTATGGCCACAGAAAAAAAATACTACGGCCACAGACAATTGATCTAACCAACCACAGCTCACAAATTATATTGTTGCTATACTGCAAGTCACCTATAACCTGTAGCTATTACTTTTTGCGGCCAAAATTGAAGAATCATCAAACATAAACCATCAACGAATATAATTGGCGTAAATTCAGCCCCCACAATACCATTCCAACAGCTTTTTCCCCAATCACATTTAATCTTGATACCAACCATCCTGATCATTTGTCAACAAAACACATTCCTTTTTTTCTGCCAGCCCATTGATCTGAGCAGCATGTCTTGAACATCAAAACAGCAACGTCACATGAAAGCTATGCGGGCTGCTTATGAGACGAAGAAAGCCGGAATGTATCAAGTTCAACTATCGAATATAGAAGCGATATAAAGGCGGATTTAGAAGCTGAATTGGACGATTTTGAGGAAGAGCAAACGGACACCATTATTGTGAGCATTGAGTCTGCTTGTAAACGGCCTTCTCGGTACCTTAAAGATTCCAACAGAAGGAAGCGGCGCAAAAGAGCAGCGCAGGAAAAAGCAGCTATTGATTCAAGAAAGCTAGAGACATACTTCAAGGCGAAAGCCACACAGCGTCAGCCTATAGACTCTGAAAGCGAGGACTCGATAGATGAAAGACCTCTTTATTCTCACAACAATCTTCAAAAAGCGCTTGTGAAACTGGGAAAACAAAATGAATCACAGAAGGAAATTATGTGGCTGCGTCTTGCTTCTGTTGCAGGATACTTCAGGCTTATACTCTGCGGCAGTGAGGTATACTTAATTAATTTGCACATTCTCTAGCTCAATTTTATTGTATTTATCAACGCTCTATCGTGATTGCAAAATAGAGAGTTGCTGCCTGGCAAATAATTGCGGCGGCGATGGAAATGGCCGTTGGTTTGCCGAGATGCTTCGTCGCTGGGGAAGTTTATATCTTGAAACTGGTTTTATTCCCGAGAGCAAGCAGGGAAAGCATGTTAACAAAATCAGTTTATTAGAGGGTAAAGATGTCATTGCAGATGTGCAGCTTTACCTTCGAAACAATAAATTCTGCATAGCATCAACGGATTTTACCAAGCATGTCAACGAGCAAATACTTCCAAAAATTGATCCCACCGCATATCTATCCACCTCAGCACTGTGACCCGCTGGATGAAGTTACTTGGTCTACGCTGTTCAGAGGTGAAGAAAGGTATGTACGTTGATGGCCATGAACGAGCAGATGCCGTGGCATATCGTACTCAGCTTTTGGAACAAATGAGTATCTATGAGCCATTTATGCCGGAATTTGCTGAACCGCGAATGGAATCGGAGATTTGGACTGCCAGAGATGCCATCATCCTAGTGACCCATGATAAAAGCACATTTGCCGCCCATGATGGCCAGAAGAAGCTATGGCTTCCTGATGGCGAACAGCCACCGCGGAGAAAGGGGGCTGGAAGATCGATACATGTCAGCGAATTCCTGACTGGTGTTGGTAAGTCTATTATTTTAGAGTTTTTCACTCATTACTTTGATCAAGACTTAACATTTTCTGTCTTATTCAAGGGGGTCGACTATCTTTGGGCAAAGAAAAGAAGATTCAACACAGCAATCTTTCAGAAGAGGCCTACATAGTCACATATCCCGGCAAGAACTATGATGGTTGGTGGACTGCGGAAGACCTTCATATGCAAGTCCGGGATGCTGCAATTCCCAATTTCGATGCACAGGTTCCCAACGCAAAAACGCTCTTCGCTTTCGACAATGCGACTAGCCACGCAGCATTTGCTAAAGATGCTCTCATATCTCAACGGATGAAACTTGGACCGGGAGGAAAGCAACCGGGGATGCGGAATGGGATGTTTGGAGATGGGACATCGCAATCCATGGTATTCCCCCCAGAGCATCCTCTGGACGGACAACCAAAGGGCATAAAGATCGTCCTGTAGGAACGCAACCTCTGGACGACAAACCTTCGCCTGGATTACCGGGGTAAATGTGGGGACACAGGTAGCTGCTGTTGCCACAGTATTATTCAGAACCAGCCAGACTTTGGTGCTAAAAAAGGGTTGCTGGAAGAGTCAATCACCACGGCGGGCCATCTCATCATATTTTACCACAAATTGTATTGCGAATTTAATTTTAAAGAAAAGTTTTGGGGGGAATCAAAACGATACGCAAGGAAAAAATATGCGATTACACATGGAAAGGATTGGTCGCGACAGTTCCGAAAGCACTTGCCTCAGTTTCGCTCGCAAACAATTCGTCGCCATGCTAGAAAGTGCTTCCTTTATATGGATGTGTATCGGAAAGATGTAAGCGGAAGAGCCGCGGAATATAATAATAATAATAAATATGCTATGAAAACGTACCGATCACATCGAAGAGTTCCAGACTCAGTTCACACAGACAGCAATGCTTTAGTAGCTACTGTATGAAGCTGTAAGTATAATATAAAGATAATATATTATACTAGTACTCAACCCTAAATCCTAAACCCTAAACCCTAATTTTCCCACTGATGGAGGCCATATTTACGCTTTGATAGGAAATTCTAGTTTAATCCAGAGAAACAAGGCAACTTTCAGAGCCTTATCAATTATCCAAGAATCATCCAATTTAAAATCCAAGCCTTCTGTTTTGAAGCTCTAGACTTTATCTATCATTTAAAATCTCCGTTTTTGTTATGCGATAATTTATGCGTGAAGAGTAGTGAATTTACTAAGGCCTAAAAAGTTACAGGTTATAGGTGGTGTGCACTGTACGTACGCCAGAACTGGCTAAGCAGCAAATGAAAATTATACCTTTCGCGCAGCCGACCCCACATGGTGACATTTTGCAGCATATCAACTGGAAGATCTCATATTACACCCTTCGGAAAGTATTTGAACAGGTTAGTTTATGATATTCCTTTCTTCCTACGTGTTTTTCCAATCACTAAAGTTTCGCAATTGCAGCTAGAAAAAGCTTCATGTCCAACGGCAACCGGCGCGAAGCCATGCTCTTTTACTTATATGACTAAATACTTTCAATTATAAAAATAGAATCTATATCAACAAATAATAAATAATTAAAAAAAACGATTTTTCATTTTCTCAACAGCAACAGTCACCTTTCCAACATTCTAATCTTTAGAGTCTCTACTAATAACCTACCATATACAGATATCAGGAAAAGAACGTACCTACGCTAGAACAATATAACAAAAGGGAGCCGCTATGGCCACAGACATTAATACTACGGCCACGGACAAAACTACTACGGCCACAGACAATTGATCTAACCAATCACAGCTTACAAAATTATATTGTTGCAAAGTACGCCAGAACTGGCGAAGCAGCAAATGAATATTATAACTTTCGCGCAGCCGACCCCACCTGGTGACATTTTTCAACATATCAACCGCAAGATCGAACATATCACATCCTTCAGAAAGTATTTGAACAGGTTAGTTTATATATACCTTTCTTCCCACGTGTTTTTCCAGTCACTTAAGTTTCGCAATGACAGCCATAAAAAAGCTTAATGTCCAGTGGCAACCGGCGCGAAGCCATGCTCTTCTACTTATATTACTAAATACTTTTAATTCTAAAAATAGAATTTATATCAACAAAAATTAAATAATTTTAAAAAAACGATTTTTTATTTTTCTCAACAGCAACAGCCACCTTTCCAGCATCCTAATCTTTAGTCTCTAGTATTAAGCTACCATATACAGATATCAGGAAAAAAACCGTACCTACGCTAGAACAATATAACAAAAAAGCGTAAGAAACAGAATGAGCTCTGTATAAAAGTAGACAAGTGACCTGATTGGCGAGCGTACTTAACAACGATTAAATTTTGTGAGCTGTGATTGGTTAGATCAATTGTCTGTGGCCGCAGTATTAATGTCTGTGGCCATAGCGGCTCCAAACTACTTAATGACGAGTCCTAACTAAGTTTGAGTAGCCCATTTCATGGAGACCGCTACAAATAACCAATTCTATCCATTTAGGCCATGTCCACGATCTGGAAGACAAGAATTGTCTTCGATCTCATGGGCAGTTGTGCTTAACTACTTGAAGCTAGGTTTATTTGTGTTAGTGAAATGTTTGACTGCTGTCTTGCAGCGATGATGGCAAGAATCGGTACATCTTAGTATTCATTTTTGTCGACTATTCCAAAACCGATAACGGCACGTAGCCTCGTCAGCGTTTGCTTGCCCAAAAACTTTGCATACTTCTCGACATAGAACACCTTAACGCGGTAAGACACGTCGCAGCGGGGTACAACGCTAACGTGTTCCACCGAGCAGAGAACACGTAGTCTCGCCATCGTCTGCTTGGCCGAACCATCGCATACTTCTTGACGTACCAGAAGATATAATATAAATGTCTCCGCAACGGTCGTTGGCATACTGACATCAGCAATTATGACCGATCTAACAGCTGCAACCTATGCGTACACTATTGCGTGAAGTCGGCCCGATCACTGGCTCTGGCATGATGATGGGCATAGTCTCACAGCAATTTTAACTAGGCTTGACCCGCTTACAAAATTAGATTGTCTGGGCTTCATCAATTCCTTCAAAAATATCGCGTCCGCTGATTTCTCAAATGTATCGTCCCTACGTACTTGGTCTGGGAGTCAAATAATAGATTGTCGAATCCTGGAACCATGGTTTATTGAGATGTTGTCCCCTTAAGTGTGATTGTTGTGAATGGGTCAAATGGTTCTGGAGCACTTTATGTCTTCAATGAGAAATATGGATAAAATAAAAAGCGTGTTCGGGAGGTCAAGATCGCTATGCTAAGAAAAAATGACCATCACATAATGACCCACATATCGATGACTCAATCGACTGCCACTAAAGCTGTATTATCTACCAAAGCTGATGCACGTGTCCAAGGAAACTCGATGCACGTGCAAAGAAAGATTTTGGAACCTCTGTCTGGTTTTTATGTGAAAGATGCCCTATATTGCACGTTTAAACAATTGAACTCCGCGTTGCCGATATATATTTGGCTGCGCACCCAGATGTACCAGTTTCACTAATAGTTATGCAACGATGATGGTCATAGCGGATGTAATGGTTTGATGCAAATCATTTGGCTCCATGAGTATGACTTTGTAACCTGATAGGCTCCTTTGTCAATACACAAAGGTCTACGTCACAATAAAAGTGCAAAACGCTGTGGTATGTGCATTACAGCCTCGTATCAACACGCTGTTGCACTCCTGCGATATCACAATCTCGTATTGGAGATGTGCAAAACTGATCAACCGTAGAAAAGTCTTGACCTGCATGATGCAATGGTCGAAAGATCTCCAAAACAGAAATGGATCACTAGCTGTAGTTCGTCAATTTCGGATTGTACGCTGTTTTTTATCCGTCGCATGCCTTCATTCGTCAACATCAGGCTTCATCATAAATTTCTTTGTGTACTGACGGCACGGTCGATTGATTTTTTGCAATAGTATATATAACCACAAACCTGAGAATATAACATTAGAAGTCGGATACGTGACACTTAACCCCATGCTGTCATTACATTGTTTGTAACGTGATTTGCTTTGATGAACTTCTACAAGATACATTTGTGGAAAGTGTTTCCAAAGGGTTTGGCTTCGTGTATCTCGTAGAAGCTTGATCCCGATTCTTGGGATCATAAACGGACTGTTTCTATTTCCATAATAATTTTTACATCATGAAGTGAGCGCACTGACAGAGCCATTGCTGTGAGCTTCTTGCAGCGTACCGAGTCTTAACGATTTGGATATGACCGGAAAGTGCCAAAAGTGTGTTATCTTGCTGCATTGCAATTCACCAAAGAATTAGGTATTTGTAGTGGAGACCACAAAAATTCATATTGACATCTTGTATCGATAATATAAAGTTACGGCCACCAGGAGACTTCACTTAGCTTTCTGGATGAATCGAAAATTTGATCATGACAAAATAGCCGTCAGCGTTGTCAACCCTCCTACCTTAACCTAGAAATCGTTACAAAGAATGCAATCGACATTTCCAAACTTATATATTCTTTGATGATAACGCTCGAAAAAGACACTCAGCATGTTTTATTACGATCGATACCGTCCCTAAACAAGTATTGCGGGAGCGTCATAAATAAAAATTGGTTAGCCTTGATACGATCAAACACACTGTGGTGGATAATGGCGGTTAAACGGAAATGAATCGGATATGTAACGTATCTGTACATCATTCTATTAAGAACAGTATGGTACAAGTAGATGTATGGCACAAATCAGTCTTGTTCATATCTATTGCACAATAAAGCAATGGCTGTGGGCGAAACGTTTCTTAAGGCTTAGACTAACTAGTACGGTGAACTAAGGACCTTGGGAACACAATATACATACTTTTGCTTTATACTGCTGCGTAGTGTTTCTAGATCATTCTAGCCCGCTGATCAAGGGCCTCGAGTAGTCTAATCCGGAGACCACCACACACAGGAAAACCACAAAATCAGTGCACACAGAAAGCGATATTCTTGGCGCTTCCGATGAGAGAGAACGATAAACTGCTGATGTTGAAAAATGATATATATTCGCTTAGTTCGAGACACAGCGGGAATCCAGTCTAGCGGTATAATCACGGCTTGGATGGTACGTCAGGGATAGAAACGATACATACCATGTTAGGCCACGTGAAGAGAAAGTTCTAGCAGATATATGAGAATAGTATACCGACTTCAGCAATTGCCACCAATCAAATAGCATACCTTTCTCTTGGTAAAGCGACAGATTATGATCCCAAGCCCCATAGAGCAAGGTGCTCTAAATCACTTCCAAGCGCCGCGCATGTCCCAAGCCGACAATGACGGATCTATTACAGGACCCGGCGCGAGCGAGGCTGTTATCGGGCTGCTGGAATCGATGACGGAGATGTAGGTGGACATCAGAGCTCGCCTTGACAGGCTAGAAGCTCGAAGGGTAGAGGATGACCAAGCTTCGGTTGTATCTGCAGATAGCGGCACCTTTCGCACTTACGTGGAGGCACGCATTGGACTCAGCCGTAGCATGACGCTGGTCTCGAAGCCACGATAAATCCAGCGCAACAGCATGAAGCAGGACATAAGCAACAAAGAGCAGCTGGAGCGGGAGTGGGACTAGAAATGCGCGCACAGAAGCCAAAAGAACCCGCGTTCAGACAGACACAAACGCCGGCGTGCTTCGCATCGTCAATTGTACCACGAATCAGTGATTTTAAAGTTGTCAATTGAGAGCTTCGAAGGAAAGGAAGTGTACTCTGGGCTCGGTGGTGATTCGGTCTTTGGAGAAAGAGATTTCTTCGCAAGGTTAGAATCACTTAAGAGCTCATTGGGTGCTTATGGTCTAAAGGCATTAAGCTGGACGTTCTTGGAAGGTACTTGACTGGCAAACTTGGCTAACACTTCCACATCCAGATGGATAACGGATAAATATAGAGCTTGGCCCCAAGTTCTCAACATCCTAGGCATTCAATCTGTCAACCATGGAGAAGAAAAAAAGATTCAGTTCCATAAAACCATCACATGATAATATGATGTTTATGATGGCTATGAAGGATGCTGTTGGTGATGCATCATATCAGGTGCTCGAAAATATTGCTAAATATGCCTTCTCGTCAAGTTCATACCAAGGAGTTCTACTAGCGCGTGAAAATCCGCAGCGAGACGATCTTCTGAGACAAGCAGAGGAGTTGGTGCACTTTGCCAAGGTGAATGATCCTACACCTATCTTTGGATGCAAGAGAGCCTTATATGCTGTCAAGAGAAATGGAGATGGTGGACCTAGACACAAAGCACGGCGCGAGGGCAAGAAGCCAGGTGCTTGCTTCCAATATGGGAAGGAAGGGCACTACAAGCGCGATTGCCCAAGCAAGGAGCAGAGGATTTTCACTCTGGCCGTCGCAGATGGTATGGACTCCACATCGCATTGATTTTCGACAGTGGGTCGAGTTGTCACTTAGTGACACAGCTTCAAAAAGTCGAAGAGTGCGATGAAGAGTGCATGCCCTCGAACTGAGATAGCATCCGGATGCAACTTAAAAGAAGCGATAACTTCATGGCTTGCGTTGACGGTGAACTTCACCAAGTCAGGCTACGTGAAGTATATTATGCAGACAGCCTCCATGGGAATATCATTTCGTATGGAAATATTGAGGAGATTGGGTACGAGCTATCCTAGAACGGACATAAACGTTACGTTTTCTGTCGCAGTGATGGATGCAAACGTTTTCGTGTGGACAAGTGTACGAGAAATGTATTCGTGGTGAAAGTTGTCGAGACTGATTTGTAGCAAGACAACGATTGCGTTACCATGGCTCTCAGTGAAACATTGCTTCAGCCGGACTCATATATACAATCAGGCAGTATGCTGGATTTCCACTCACGCTTCACTCATCTGTCGTATTACACATTCAAGCGCACGGCAGGTGACCCAGAGAATCGAATCCGTCTTACGACCAAAGAAAGAACGACGTGTCTTACATGTGATCATGATAAACAAAGACACAGTCATATGGACACGGAATTGAACGCGCCCATTATCAGACTTGGCGGTGTCATATGCAGTGACATCAAGGTACCAATCACGCCGACCGATAGACTTGGAAACCGGTACATGATTAATTCATTGACCACAAGATTAATTACTGCCACGTTTTCCTCGCCAAGACAAATGACAAGGCAACGAAGCAGCTTGAGCAGTTTCTCGTCTACTTTGAGAAGCGATTTGAATCCGCGATCCACTGCCTACGCATAGATGGGAAGTGTATACAAGGCGGCCGATTTGTTTTGCAAGAATAAGGGTGTTTGTCGACAGCTATCGGAGTCCGATAATCAGGAATCCAACGGAAAGGCGGAGCACATGCACTAAACGATAGTGAATATGGTACGCTCCATGACTTTTGGGCCTGGCTTACCTCTGAGTTTATGGGGCGATGCGGCAGAATAATCAGCGTACATTATCATTTTCAGCCCAACTCGAAGAAACATTGGTCGCGCGTCACCGATTGATATGATTACAGGGATAGAGGCTCAACTGACCGATAATGTTGTTTTTGGCTCATCGTATACTGTCATCAAAGAGCCAAAGCATATAAATCACTTGATCGATGCGGGGAGGAGGGCATCATTATTGGGAAGAATGATGACATTAAAATTCATCGTGTTCTGTTTACGAGAGACCGGGTTGTACGTTCCACGCAGCACGTCCATAATATCCAGACTTTGAGCGGGAAAGCAAATGCGCAGCTCACCCGTAAATTCAGTACGGGATTTGAGGGAAAAATTAACGATGAAAAGCCTGCAAGTACAAGTAACGATGTTGGATATCGGGAGGAGGCGCGCAAGGGACATATCAAGAAAAAACTCGTGGAAAACGTGGGGGTAAAGAAAGGCGTCTTGCGAAACGTCGAGTCGATGATTCACTAGTGCCTGGTCCAGGCATGGGTATGGTAGGTGGGAAAAAGAACCCACCGCGTGAGATATTCAGGGCGGTTTACCACACACTGATCAAATGCCCCACTTCACACGAAATGGTTCTTTGAAGCGAAAACAAATGTGGATGGTGATGTGGAACGCTACAAGGCACGCATAGTAGTGTGCGGTAAGGGTCCGTACCCAGTTCAATCGGTTAACCACTTGAGCGCACGGACCCCCTGCCGGAGGTCGTTAGTTCGATCCCAGGCAGTGTGGGCAGCGGTTTGAGCCCACCCAAGCAATAAGCTTGGAAATTAACTGCCTCCCTAGGTTTGAAGTCAGACTTAAGTGATATTCACACGGTCAGGGGCTCATGATAGGATAAGGAAGGTAGTTGAAGAACCAGATAAACAGTGTAATGAAATCCTTGACAAAGTAGTGTGCGGTAATGAAAAGGCGTGTGGAGATAACTGTACGATGACATTTGCCGCTGTCGTGGATATGATCACAAGGAATGTAATTTTGCCGTTATAGGAGATTCATGGCGTTACAGCGATACATAGAGATGTGTGAAATGCATATATCAAGGCGCCTACGGAGCCGGATATCGACATATATTCATATGTCCCATAGGTTATGATTGTGGAAAAAGAGGAGCTTCAGAGACTCGTTCTTCAGCAAGTTGGAGAGGTGGTTCTACAGCTTCGGCGTAGTCCCTATGGGCTAAAGCAAGCAGGACGGCTTTGAGCAAAAGTATTGATACAGAATTATTGCACTCGGGTTTTGCGCAATGTGTCACGGAAACATGTCTCTACTACAAAGCTGACGGATGCATGAATTTTCTGATCCTCATCCGTTATTTTATAAGAATACATTCCTTATGAAGAAAATTCGAAGATCGTGTTAAGATTGAGTAAAATGTGGGCTTGGTCGTTTATCTCTCGCTTCCAAACGCGTACTTTCCGTAGAATTTCCAGCACGCGTCAAAATTTACAGGCAGATTTGATGCCTCATAATACTTCATGTCATCACCCTTATGCTCATCCTTTTTTTTCTGGGTCATAGAGATAAGGACTTGCCAATGCCTCTTGTGGTGAATTGATATTATCAAAGCCGTCTGGTAGTGTTACGTTCATGGGTGAAACAAGTCCACCGTAAGCACCTTCACGGTAAACATAGCTCGCAGCACCTTCGTTAACAGGACAGCGATTTTGCAAAGCATCATTAGGGTCCTTAGTACCATTTACGTAAAATGCCAGTACAAATTCTGACTCTTCACTATCTTGATAATACACCGGTGCTATTTCATTAGCCATCCCCGATCGCAATTTCCAAGCCATTCTATTACTTATTCTATGCAGTTTTATGCAATCACCGCTCTCGAAATGATGATACGCTGTTGAAAGTGCGAGCATCGTGATACAATACGCTTTTCATCGATGCATCTTCACTGGGTTGAAGGTTCGTCGACATTCGATTATAAGTAAGAACTCCTTGATGATTCAATGCGGAAGCTGCATTATCCACGCCGTTCCATTGTGAATTCCTAGAACACTGGGACAACGTTTCCAAGCATCGGAACCGTACTTTGAGATTATGGAAGTAAACCTACAAAATGCACAGTACACTAGTCGTAACCTTTTTTCCTGCATCTTTTTGTATCAGAGTTTTGGAAGGAAAGTGTGCTACACCTATGTTGGCCTAGTCAGTTATTCTTAGCTTTTTCATTTTTTGTCCAATAGATTTTATTGCTGACAATCCCGAGGATATCCTTAGATATGTTGAAGCTGATGTCCCTGAACCACTGTGGAACACATCAGGCTAATCAATTTGCAGCTATTGAACAATAAATTACTGTCTGTGGGCGTCTAGTACGAGAAGGCTTAGGCTAGCTAGTAAAGTGAACTAAGGACCTCCTACATTAAATATATCACCTTCAAAATTATATCTTAAGTGCTCAAAAGGTTATGAGCCCAAGTACTCAGAACACGGTCGATGAACTTCTTGGTGATGACAATTACTTCAGATGGGAGTTCAATGCGCGTATGAAGATGATGAAGAATGGTTTGCTGAATCATATTGAAAAGTCGGAGTCACTAAAGCGAAGATCCTGCAGCTTTGACAATCTGGAAAGTCAACGGCCTCAAAGCTTTCGCAATTATTTTAATGTTAATCAGCCCGAGCCTCCAAGCAATGGTCAGAGGCGCTTCTACAACCTCTCAGTTATCGGAGATTCTAAAGAATTTTTACCTTCGAAATAGTATGCAGAACAGAGTACGGAATCAGCGAAGACTTCATGAATTCAGAATGGGAAAGGGTCAGAATATTATGGAACATTTCATGAAATTTGATGAATTATGCCTTTCGATGCAAGCTTGTGCGGATGTGATTAATATGGATGAGCAATTAGTAATATTGCTTCGGAGTCTCTCGGATGAGTACGATCATATAATCAAGATTATTGAAAATGTCCAAGCGATGGAGCTTTTTCAAGCAAAAAAAATGCAGCAGCGGGAGTATGAACTATTCGTGGAAAAAGAGACAGGAGAAATTGCTCTAAAAGCAATGAAGAAGTCGGAAAAAATCGACGCAAGAAAATCTCTTCAAATGACTTACAAATTCGAAGGAAAATGTTATCACTCTGACAAAATTGGACATAAGAATGCAGACTATTGGAAGAATGTAAAACACAAGAAGAAGTATAATGAAAAAGCATTCACAGTGTGTGAAGACATGGCGCAAGTTGGCTGCTCGGTAGTGAAGCAAGCAGCTCAATATGCCCATTGAAACAAAGAAGAGTTCAGTAAAATCCGACCACTCAAGAACGATATGTATGTCTCTAATGCCAATGGAAGCAAAGTTTTGGCAGGAGGCATTGGTACAGTTCCAGTTATTCTGAAAAACAAAACGCCAATTCGGATTGAAAATGTACTATATGTACCAGAACTGGATCGCCGATTGCTATCTATCCCAGCATTAGCAGAAAAAGGACTAGATGTCTCTTTTGGAAGAGGAATATGTCAAATCAGAGAAAATGAACGAGTTGTAACTCAAGCCACAAAAAAGGGAAGGTTTATATGATGGAGTGTTTATAAATGAATTAGCACTTGTAAGAACATCCGGTAAAGAGATACATGATCAATAACTATCAAGTTTCAGTGTATGGCATGCTCGACTGGGACATTTACCTTCCAAGAAAATTGAATCTTTGTAGCACTGTGTTGATAGTTTCATGATAAAATCGATGTCAAAACGAGAAAGAGACGAATAAGTCATTTATGAAGGAGGTATCAATGGGAAATCTTTTGTGCACCCGTTCTCAAAGTCAGGCCATGGTCAAGTAAAAAGCAAGTCCGTTCTTCAACTAATACATAGTGACGTAGTGGGACCAATGGAAACGAAGTCTCAAGGTGGAGCAATATTTATGGTAACTTTTATTGATGATTATTCTAAATGTGTAGTGTCATCTTTCATTCCACACAAATCTGAAGTGATCTATCTGTTCCTCGATTTCAAAGCAATGATAAAAAACCAATTGAATTTAAAAATCAAGTGTATTCGAACCGACAATAGTGGCAAATTTATCAGCAATTTGCGAATATTTGCAATAGTGCCGGTATTATACACCAAACAACAATTCCGTACTCGCCACAGCAAAATGGAATGGTTGAACGAATAAATCGGACCATTACGGAACGTGCGAATTTCATGATAAATCACATGCAAGTAGAGAAGAAGTGATGGACTGAAGCCACGAATACTGCAGTTTACATCACGAAACGAGCTGCGTGTGCCTCCTACCCAGACAAGACACCATACGATATGTGTTTTGGTAGCAAGCCAAGTCTGACTTATTTACGGGTAAATGGTGCCCGAGGTTTTGCTTATATTAATAAATCAAGACGGATGAAGCTGGGTAGGAAGGCGATGAAATGTATGTTCCTTGGATGTTCGGACATTATGAAAGGATTCCGCGTATGTAATTTTGAGTCGCAGAAAATTGAGATTACTCTTTTAGCGCAATTTCAAGAATTAGCCGAGACAAAGTATATTTAGGTTGTCATCAGAGATAAATCATCTGGAAAAAATCGAAGTGGTTGTCAGTGCGACTATGAAAGCGAAAAAGTACCGATTAGGAGAATTCCGCATGTCTAGAGCATGGATGTAGATCCGACTGAATAGTCAACAGATGCGAACGAAGATTTGACGAGGTATTCGAATCAGGAGCAGCAATCTTTGAATGCTTATCAGTCATCTCCCAACGTCGATGTGGATTACGCGGAAGACGATCTTAGCAGTATTCAGCCCATTGTTCCCAGGGGCAGACTGGTTAATTTGAACGTTACGTTACCCGGTTCCTGGAAACCCTCCAATTGGACACGATGTCTCTCTAGCACTTCCCCCAAATCAATCATCGCAAGCATTAGTTCCAGTGGAACCGTCAACTTCAATCCTTCTAGTAACAAATTCTGATACCATGACACGTCCAGCCAGAGATATCGCACCGAATACGAACAAGGGAATGCGGCAATGGATGCTCCATCATCCAATCAAGAGAAACTGGAGTCACCTGAATCAGTGTTATGGTATATGACAATCCAGGACGAGCTTTTAGCACTGACAGAAAAGCAAACGTGGACAGATGTAACAAAGAAGCCAGACAAAAAGGCGATAAGAAGCAAATGGGTCTTTACAATCAAACGAAATGAACACGGTGAAGTTGAGCGGTTCAAGGCACGATTGGTTGCACTCGAATATCAACAAACTTACGGTGTTAACTACACAGATACGTACTCGCAATTTTAAACACAATTCGTATTTTCATGGCAATTTGCTGCCATCAAGGGCTTAACATTCATCAGTATGATGCTGATACGGCCTTTCTTAACGGTTATCCGGGGGAAGATGTGTTTACCTTTCTAACTCAAGGTGTTGAAAGCAAGCCAAACTAAATTTCAAGCTCAATCGAAGTCTATATGGACTTCAACAAGCAGCTGTGACTTGTTTCAAGACGATATCAACTATATTTGCTCAGATGGGGCTTACTCTCAGACTCATTTATGTTTGTGCGCAAAGATTCCAAGTCATGGTGTTATGTCATATTATATGTCTATAACATGCTGACCGGAGCCAAAACCATCGACTAGATCAAGAAAGTTGAAAACGAACTTTCGAGTCACTTCAGTCTAAAGGTTCTAGGAAAGGTGCGATTGATCCTTGGTATTGAAGTGGAATACAAACAAGAGTTGCGACAAATGAAGATCAGTCAAGGAGCTTGCATGTGGAGAATGGTCGAAAATTTAACCAAGTCAACGCGAAACCAGTGTATAATCCAAATGTTCTAGGGCTTCTTTTAACGACATCGGAAGAAAAAGATTTGAGAATGAAAAAGCGCCCATATCGCTCACTTGTCGACTCTCATCTGTACGTTGCAACGGTCACAAGACCAGATATTGCTTTCATGGTTTGCCTGCTCAGTCGACACCTGGAGCAACCAAGTGAACAACACTAGAATGCAGCAATCCGTGTTTTGCGATACTTGAAGGCGACTGCAACGAAACGCATATGTTATGAGGCTAATCCAGAAAATATCGAAGTCAGTGCCTACAGTGATCCGGATTGGGCAAACGAATAGGAGACAAGAAGATCAACTTTCGGTATAATGGTGATGATAAACAACTCTCCAGTGATATTCAAGTCAAAACTGCAGCCGAGTGTGGCTCTCAGCACAGCCGAAGCTGAGTACATTGCTATCTCGTTATGCATACAGGAAGTCATGTGGTCCAAAAGTTGCTTATCAGAATTAAAGGTGAGGATCGATGATTCAGTGGTTATTCATGAAGACAACCAAATTGAAATTGAAATTGCCAAAAAGGATGGATACCAAAGTCGAGCAAAGCATATCGACATACGGTACCATTTTTTCCGTGAGCAAATAAAGGACAAAAAGATCAGCCCCCATACATTGACACCAAGTTTCAGCTTGCTGATTTTCTGACCAAGTCAGTGTCGACGGAGAAATTTGAGCAACTTCTCATCAAGTCCAACATCAAGAATTTATCTTTCAGGGGGAGTTTTGAAGCTGATGTCCCTGAACCAGTGTGGAACAAATCAGGCTAATCAATTTGCAGCTATTGGACAATAAATTAGTGGATGGGGGCGTCTAGTAGGAGGAGGCGTAGACTAGCTTGTGTAGTGAACCAAGGACCTCTTACATTTAATATATCTTACTTTCCAAATTCTGTCACAAGTGCTAAGAAAGATAATCCAGCCGATTTAATGTGCGACACCTAAACTCGCACCAATATGGCCAACTCATAGAAAATTTCGAGAATAGAATACGTATCAGCTGCAAATAAAATAGATGGAACACTTTTTTTGAGGACGTGGAAAGAAACTTACAACATTCTACAGCTGATAGAAAATGCAATCATCTGCCTTACGTAGCCATGACGCGAATTCTATGAATTGTAAAAATACTTTATGCTAATGATTAATTTACGGTAAGGTTGCACATCTTGTAAGTAAATTGGTAGCGTTTCCGAATAATCGGAAGCGGACTTTGAGTGTGTGAATGCTTAGGCTTGAACAGCTTCCTGAAGCCGTGAACTGGGAAAACAACTTCTTTTAATGTAATCACGTTCTAGAATATCGGGTCTGATATCGCTCTGTCAAAAATGAGAGGAAAGAAGTTCTATCGTGGTTATGGCAAAGTCCGAAGTGCGTATATATTTTTGTTTTTCTCTGTTCTCTTCACCTCGTCTTCATTTACTTTAACCGGTTCTGTGCCGTTTCTGTCACTGACATATGTTCGCACCGGAATCAAATCCATCGATTGTCTTAGTAAGTAGATCGACTACACACTGCTTTTTACCGTACTCGAGTTGATGAAGCCATCACCAGCGCGATCCGTGCTTCGATTGTGATCTTTCTTGCATCGATCGCGGTCAACAGCAATTGTCCCTTAGATAGATCGTTTGTTCTACACTCAAGTTCATTAGTGTTTCCTACTTCGGTATAGTTTTAGCAAACACTTTAAGGTTCTTTGTAAGCTTTGAGCAAACGTATGCTTCTCATTTGTTTTCTGCCGTAAATAAGAGATTCAATGAAAAGTAAATCTTGAGATCTACTCAAAACTCTACTGAATTGCCTTAAGTCTGAGAGTAGCTTATCTATAATACACCATGATCGTTTTTTTTTTCAATTCTTATACGTTTTCCTCCGTCAGTGTATACAGTCCAAACTACTGTGTTGAGTTTCCTGATGAAGGAATAAAATGGAAGATTGTATATTTTGCAAGCCACTATGTCAGAAAAATAGTCGTTTCTAGACTACTTATAGTCTAGTGGCACAAGTCTCTTCTAAAACGTTTATATTGCCTATGCTGGGATTTTAGCAAGATTGAATTATTGAATTGCGGTTTTAAATCAAATAGAACAAGAGGTGCTGCTACCTATTTGTGAAGTTGGCAAGTCCTCCTTATCGGTTGAACATCATTAGCCTGCCTTTGACCTGGACACATTGTATCGAAAGATTTACTTTTACTTGGAAGCCTCCTTCTCTTGATATGTGTACAAGTGCGTACTCAATGTTACTGATAACGTCACATTGACATATATTCGAGCTTTGAAGACGATGAGATACGTATGTCCCACTTGCAAACTTTTAACAAATGGAATGAGACGGAAGTTTTGAGTGCAAAAGTCACATAAAGAGTGTAACATCGACTCCCGCCTCCGTGTCGAAATACTACCGGAACGTTTGCAGGCTTTGTGAGACTCGGTATGAATCATCAAGCCGCTACTGAAGTCAAATGCTCAAAACGACTTTATTTGTACAGTGTATCTTGAAGATGGTGATTTGACTTTCTATATAATTGTTGGAGACGGTCAAGAGCGCGCACGGACAGATTCCAGTAGTCACTGTGCACTGTGAATAGATCTTGGAAACGTACAGGTTGCAAACGGAAAGCGACCGCTACGCAACGAATATAAAAAAATAGACGACTCACTGGCTACAAAACCTTCGTATCTGGACAGGACTCAAGTCCCGACGATCGAGCTCTTTGCAAATAACTAAACGGATTATAAATGCGCTTTATCAAATGATAAAGCTTTCTACGACACGTGGCATTTTCATATGGTATTAACGAACTATGAATTTTTCGAAACGCTTCAGCCGAATAATTCTCGCTAGTCGCTATCTCCTACGATCGACGGGATATGAGATCGGAAGCCTTTGATAGTACTGAAAGACAGCATGATGAGCTATCTAAACTCTGTCTCTGTGATAGAAAATGGAGCTCAAAGAACGACACAGGCGTTGCGCAGTATCGAGATCCTATAATTCATTGCGTTTAAGAACACACAAATCACCCAGGCAACCGAAAAATAGGTTCTGGATATTTGCGAGGAGCAACTAAATCCTAATAATATGGAAACTTGTGGTTAAAGAGTTGAACCCTAGTTATTATGTTCATCAGTTTGTAGTTAGATGGAAATATTAGAACTAAATGTATTTGTTCTTATGTTCCTATCTAACTTATGTGTAGCTTTCGATAAAATTCTCCGCACATTCCAATGGAAGCGGTTTTCCAAATCAAAAGTTGCGCTCTTTCAACACTCCTTCCCTTGTGGGCGAACTAACCCGTGAGCATGAAAAGTCTGCAGAAATCGCTGAGTCGGGTCGCCGGGAGGGTCCTGGTCGGATGTCCTCCGGCATTTTCTTGGAATCGCAGAACTGCACCTTCAGCAATTTCATTTTCTCCAGATCGTTGACAACTTGTATCGCACAGCGCTGTTCTTAGCTAGATCGAACGCGTCTTCGCCCTCGATCTTGCTGATAGCTGCTTGGTTATCCACTTGTAAAAGCGAGCATGAATTATTTGGCACGTCAATTTCCTCTAACATTTCAATAATTCCCATTATTACAGCAGCTTCTCGCGAAGCCGCCAAAAGATCGGACTCCACCGTGAACAGTGCGACACACTTCTGTTTCTTGCATAGCCACCCCAAGAACATGCGCTCCACCATTAAAAGACCCCCTCTGACCGATTTCCGATCAGTTTCTTCTTCAGCGCAGTCGGCATCACTGAACATCTCAGCCAGCACCCCGTCGTCTTTCATTGCAACCTTGACTCTCCACCATAAATTTGAGTTCTTTTTTGGCCGTAAGATACTTGGCTATCATCTGTGCCAGAAGCCGATCCTCTTTACATGGCGCTTGTGAACGTCGAGTGGCTCGGTTCACTGCAAATACTATGTCTGGTCGTTTGCACCGAGCCAATGTATTAAAATGCCCACCAGCAGCTGAAATCACTGCACAGTCCTTTTTTTTTGCAAGCCTCTTCCATTGTCGACAGCAGCGCAATTTCTTCTTCTCCATATTATCCACCGACTGAAACTCTTCTCGGAGTCGATTTGGCCAGCCCGAAATTGTCGAGCATCTGCTCGATAATATTTTCCTGGTCGACTGCTCGCCCGGTCTCTTTATTGTGATCAGACGCAATACCAAGAAATTTGGTGACTACGCTTAGATCCTTCAGCTCAACAACTTGCATGCAGCTTAGAAATTACCAATCTTCTTTACGGTGGTTCCCGTCGCTAGCACGTCGTCCACGCAGATACCCACGAGCGTCCTACCATCAGTCTCGGTCTTGATGTGTACAAAAATGTATGTATAGCACTGACCGAAACCCAAAGACATTAAGATCTCGTGAAGCATCATATTCCACAGCCTTCCTAAATGTATGAGGCCGTACAAGTCTTCTTGAGTCTCAACGCGAGTGTCTTTTGTCCCGCATAGCAAGTTTTTCCAGACAAATGGCGTTGATTTCGGTAAACGGTGTGGTATTTTTAAGTCGTCTTCTTTTTTGTCTCGGACAAAAAAGCTCGGTACATCACCGTGTCGCGCAGGTACTTCCCTCATCCTTTACACAACGAAGACCACTTTGTTAGACAACATTTCCATCACAGCCGAGAAAGTATATGTATAATTAGCACCATAGACTTGTTCGTCCCGGCGCGAAACTAATCCCGCCTTGTAGTATAGTATCATCGGCGTGCATCTTTAGTTTTACAGCCCAAATTCTGGGAAGTATCTTGGATTCGCAAGTTTTGAACTCACTCTTCAAGGATCCTTTTGTTTTAGTGGGTCAATCTCTGTGCGCATTGACTCATGCATATGCTTGAATCGAGGGTTTCCATTCGCTTCGCTATACTTCTTGGCTTCTTTGAGCGTAGTCGCGTTCACACGGTTCATCGGTACATGTTTGGCGTGTTTGGTACTCTTTATGCGATTTTGTATGCACTCTGTTCTTCTACGGATTTAGTCGTCTTCCTTTTTCTTTCGTCCAGAATATCTTTGTTCTCAGGCGTCTTGTGCTTCCGTATTACCTCTTATGTTGAAAGTACCGCCACTGACTCCTTCTGCTTTTTGCGGCCTCATTTCGCCCCATTCGCGCTCAAGCTACTCTTGAAGCTGTGCGTTCTGGTTCCTTTTGATTGTCTTAACGTTCGTAGCTGCTGCGTTCTTATGAAGTCCTCGCCTTCGGCAGGTATACTTCGGAGTCCCATACTCTCATCGCTTTATCACTCTAGCCCAAGATTTCGGCTTCTATGGTTCTTTTCGGGATCCCTGAACATCGAGCACGGGATGCGAAAAGGTAACATTTCCGCCAGGTCAGGGATCGTACCCGTCAACATCTCAAGCGGTGACATACGCTTTGAGTTGGCGTTCCACGACATCTGGTTCTAGACACAAGTCGCGTATGCAACAGCGTCACCTTCAAATAATAGAGAAACACCCTTCACAAAAAGCAAGTATCTTGCCATGTTGAACACCATCCACTGCATCGGCTCAGCTCTTCCACTTGATTTCTGATTCTTAGCTTCGCTTACTTGACTTCTCACTCCAGCTAATTTGCAAAAGGAGCGACCGTATACTCACTCCATGCCGCTGTCCGTGTGCAGTACATGAACCCGACAAATAAATCTCATCTCGAACTGAAGCAGGAGATATTCAAAACGTTTTGGTCACCTCGATCTTGTTCTTGGCTACGAAAATGCATATGTGGTTCTTTGAGTAGTCGATGAAATTGATAAGTTAACAATTGCCACGGGGTCTTGCAGAGTCATCGGTCCCTTGATGTCAGTGCTGCTAACTCACAAACCTTGTGTATGGCGCTTTCTCGGCCTAATTGCTTTTTTTCTGTTCTTGCCTTGTGCGTAAGTTCGACAGTTTGGTCGAGCTCGGTCTGTCATCCGAGCACCAGAGCCCACCTAGTCGGTCATTTTCGACAGTGTTGTAGTAGGTAGGGTGTCCGAGCCTCTTGAGCAGTTCTACCAGGGCTGTATCAATAATGGCTTCTTCGTAAACTTGTAGAACGGCTCGTTTGACTATTCGAACGCGCGTCTCCTTCGTTCTTTCACGCGTGGCGTTAATTTTTAAGACGTTGTTGCTGCGAAAGACCTCAGAGATATTCATACTGTCCGCTTGGAGCAACAAGTACCTTCGGTTGCCATCTCGCTTGAAGAACACAACGCGCTATTCGAATATAGTGTAACTGATGATGTTTCCAGAAGGTTCACCGCATAGTAAAACTCGGTCAGGTCAACTATAACCTATTTTCCACTAAAAGCTATCCTCAGCTCGGCCGATTCCACCTTGATAACTCCAACCATCGTGTTGTTCGAAGCGCGCCACGAATGGTCACAATTAATACACGTTCTTCAGCAACTTGCATCTTTCAGTCAATGCACGCACGACCCGCTGTCCAGAACACACGAATCAGAGACAGCCTTCGTACCTATCCCTGTGGGGCAAGCGAGAACCCGCCCGACGCCCCTTTTTTATTATTTTTCGTCCTTTTTTGGTGGGATGATTAAAGCTACAACGTATTCAATTCCTTCAGCAGTTCGCATCCGATACGTCAACAATTATTCCTGCGAATTGGACAACTGCTTCGACGGAATTATTACAACTTATCCAACCTTCCTTTGGACCACACAAGCCGATGGATATATTCACCATCGCACCAAATCGACATGGGAAAATGGTTCAATGGGAGAGCATATCGTCATGGTGGAAACAAGCATTTATAATGTGGCATCAGATGGATTGGAGCATTTCAATATCAGATTCAAATGTTTCACAACGCCGTCAGTACTACATGGAACAACCGATGTGGTTTCACTGCGACCAAAAGTTACATTACGAAGCTGCTACTCGTCATCCGAGTACGCAGAACGTTCGGTACAATCTTGGCATGGTGGACGAACCACATCGAACATTTCGAAAAACGTTTGCTACACTTTTCGACGTTCGAAGTTTGCAAGACTTTTTTCGTGAAAGCGACACATGGCCAACGAAGAAAGATTTTGTCGACATGTATTAAAACGACGAAGAGCTGAACACATCGGATTTGTCTGAAGAAAAGTTGCTGAGTCGACTTTACAATGAAGTCACTCAGATTCTCCAGCGTATCCACTCGACGATTGGTCTCATCACTTGGATTATACCAACCACAAGTGGCAGATCATTTTATGTGGGAGTAAAAAGCAAGGAAAGGAAACATTATTTTCCATCCACGCTCACAACTCTCACGAATCGTCTGGAAACCTCCCGAACCAACCAAGAGTCATCCGATGTCGACACATTGGTCAACACGGGAGAGATCGGACGCACTGGATTCAGAACGAATCCGAACTTTTATGGCTACATCACGGCATCTTCGAAAACGTGTATTACCAATTTTCGAGGATTTACAGTTTCGTCTCGCCTTTCGGATGTTGCCAGTTCGATCTCGTTTCTGGTTCTTAAAGGATATTCAGCCCGACATTATATTGTGCACGCAGACTTCGTGTGGGGCAGTGGAATCCGATCAACATCTCTTTCTCGAGTGCGATCACACGGCACAGTTATGGAAGGAGTTACTACCTAGTTGGGATCAGTTTTTCCCTCTCGACCACGTTGGACGCATATTGCATGTGCAACGTACCAACCCTACGGTCGGATTGGAAAGACTATCTCGACATTATCTCAGATTTATGGCTTGCATTGCAAGCGGTGACACTGTACTTCGTCTGGAAAGATCGGAATCGTCGTTTGTTCGATCATCGATCAGCAACTCCGACAGTTCTAGCACTTTCCGTGATCTACACCACGTTTGTGCGCACGTTCGGTACTTTCGAAGACAGTGTTACGACCACGAGGAACGCATTCGGCTTGCAAAGGTGCTGGATCAACTCGAAACGCAAGGATCATTTGGTGGATTTTTCAGAGGCCGAAGATCATTACTGCGGGTACGGCACAGACAAGTCAAAATGCAAGTGCAACTCAGATCCTAGTCCTAGCTGGCTGGTTCTGCTCACCGTAGTGTGGCGCACACCAATTTGCAAACCACGGTACTTTTGGACCATTT
Source organism: Albugo candida (assembly GCA_905220665.1). Lineage (NCBI taxonomy): Eukaryota > Oomycota > Peronosporomycetes > Albuginales > Albuginaceae > Albugo > Albugo candida. The sequence goes on from CAJNAR010000185.1 coordinate 143,233, forward strand.
TGACAACTTTACAACTTTACAGCATTCACAAGCTGGACACAGTCTCGTATTAAGGATGCTGAGGCTACTACGATACGAGATTATCAACGAGAAGACATATTATCATCTCTCACAGGTATTTCACGAAACGTTTATATATATATATGTTATTTAAGATAGCCTTGGCAACTAGAGAAGTCAGTTTAGTCTAATTCTAGTAATATAGACACCTTCAACTGAGGCTATCATTCTCAACCTGAAACCATCTTTAAAAACCAACTTATAGAACACAAGGTTCTTCTGTCATGAATGACCCGTACATAGTGAATTATTAGGACTCAGTTTACAGAATGGAATATTTTTGTGTTATTAACCGACCGTGACCTGCGAAATAGTCCAACAACAATGAGTTACACGAACAAACGCGAACGCTAACTAGAGTGAGTGATTGCAAAGTTGAGCGCAAAATAGTTCACGTCGAAAAGTAGCGGGTAGTGCGTTTGGCGGATCCTCATGCCCTTGTTTTTGTACCGACCAGCGTGGACGCAAGCAAGCCACACCTTCCTAGTATTTCCGTACTTGTCGGCCTTTGTGCGGGCTCTCTTTGTGGGATAGCCTTCTTGCCACCCAAAGGTTTGCACTGCCTCTTCTGTAATCTCATAGGTCTCATAGTTGTGTTCCAGGGGTGGAGCAAGTGGCATAGTAAGGACAGAGTATTCACGTTAGCGTACTTATAGCAATGCATGTAGGTGTCTAGCGATTTTGAAAATTAAGAGGTGTGGTAATACAGGTTCCCTTAAATAATTTGAATTTAGCGAGTGTGGCGAAACCGGTTTCCATTTCTTTAGGATATTCTGGGGTATGGCTATACCGGTGTTCTCATTTAAGTTAAGTTGTGTGGCTATACCGAATCCCTATTGTGCAAATAAGAAAAGAAATGATATTTACGTGGCCATAATCAGCGCCGGTATTATTCTATTGATTTTGACTCTATAAAATGAGGAAGTTTCATAATATATTTTATGTTGAAGCAGTGATATAGCTACCTTATCGATCAATCATATTAATGTTACACAAATCAATCAATCAGGGGTGTTTTGTCTGTGGCAACAGTCAAAACGTCAGTGGCAATAGCCACACCCACGTTGTATTTTTATTTTTAGGGATAAAAAGACTCCTTAATTTGGGAATCGTTATTCAGCCCCACCTTTCCTCAATTAGCCCCCAGCCTCCATAAATTATTGGAATGCCTGGGTTCAGATTGGTTCAAATAAATATAACAGAATGAATAAAATAAAACCACCGGAATCGTTATTCATCCCTCACCCTCCAAATAGGACCAGATTACAAATTCTGTGCTAAAAAAATGGATCTCTGTGTCAATAGGTAAGTTATATTGTATGCTGATTGTGCTGTCAACAGCCATATTTATCTTACAACCATTCATTGCAGGTGATCTACTCTTAGTGGATTCGGCAGTTTACCTCGCCTGCAAAGCCCAGCTTGCTGGCACCGTGCAGCAAATGCAAAGCAGCGAGCTATAGTCCAAATGCAGCTTGGATTCATGCTCTTAGAGGGAGATTTTCTGCGCGCAGCTCATCTGTAGTACCTGCAGCGGCTTAGTTATGACCGAGACTTTCAAGTTTTGCAGACTCTGATCAAGTGCAATTAATTGCGACTATTTGCCATTAACTGCAAGTAACTACAACTTTGATTTACTATAGGCTTGTTGACATCCACAATGGGCTATCCTTGCGCCCATGTTTTTCTTCATAAGTGGTATCACTGTCTGGCAATGATCTTGAACAGCATTGATGGCTGGTACACCAGCACCAACATCACCAACAACACATGCAGCAGTAGATTTAGATATAGACCTAGATTAAGAAGTACAAAATTTGGTGAAAGCGAAGTATTTTTCATGATTATTATTGTTTTTATCCCGTTGCATTTACTAAGATTAATCAGAGGCCACGATTCCCAGGAGGGTGGGGGTGGGGGCTGAATAACGATTCCAGTAATTTTATTTTATTTATTGTGTTATATTATTTAGACCAATGGGAGACCATTAATCTAATAATTTATGGAGGCTGAGGGCTGAATAACGATTCCCTTATGAAATTGTTATATTTTACTCCTTTTTTACTCCCTTTTGAGTTACGTGACCAGAAAAGTTATACTGACTTGCTTTCGGTTATACTCACTCACGTCTGCGTGATTACTCTTCAGATAAGAGAACCTTTTTCCCTCTCCGCCTTTCACCTTCCACCAACTTCAACTATGCATGAGAATGGTACTGTAGAATGAGCGCTCATTGTAGCAAGACAGTCATGCTAGAAAGGAGGCAAATAGTAACTGACGCCAGAATTTCTCTTTCTCAGACACAACAGATGCAACCAGCTTGTCTTCGGCATCAATATTGGAGTGTTTGCTTCCACCGAACGACAACGGTATGTAAAGAGATGCTGACATTCACGCAATAACAGAACGCTGACGCGCAGCAAATGCCACATTTTTCTGCTTAGCTGACGTGATGAACACTCCAAGCATGCTCCGTCCCCAAGAGGCCGAATATGGTAGCCGTGAAGAACTGCTTTCCGAAGCACAGAAATGGGCTCTTGGCCAGGGATACGCAGTGACTATCAAACGTTCCGTTACCGGGAAGTATGCATAATTGAAATGTGACCGTGGTATCGCACACCTGTCTCAAGTATCAGAACGAAAGCGACAGACAGCATCTCGGCGCATTGAATTCCCCTTCCGCCTCTCTGCGAATTATCTATTTGTGTCACTTGACTTGAAAAGGAGTGAATATAGCAATTTCCTATGTATAAATAAAAAGTATACATAGTATAATGATGTGCTGCCGCGTGACTTAAAAGAGAGTTATTACAGTATAATAATTCCCTAGGGTCCGTACCCAGCTCAGTTGAAGGTGTCTATATTACTAGAATTAGACAAAGTGACTTCTCTAGTTGCCTAGGCTATCTTAAATAACATATATACATATAAAAAACGTTTCGTGAAATACCTGTGAGAGATGATAGAATGTCGTCTCGTTGATAATCTCGTATCGTAGTAGCCTCAGCAACCTTAATACGAGACTGTGTCCAGCTTGTAAATGCTGTAAAGTTGAAAAAGTTGTTAAGTTGTAAAAATGGTCCAAAAGTACCGTGGTTTGCAAATTGGTGTGCGCCAAACTACGGTGAGTAGAACCAGCCAACTAGGACTAGGATCTGAGTTGCACTTACCGTTCCACTCGCCTGTGCCGTACCCGCAGCAATGATCTTCGACTTCTGAAAAATCCACCAAATGATCCTTGCGTTGCGAGTTGATCCAGTACCTTTGCAAGCCGAATGCGTTCCCCGTGGTCGTAACACTGTCTTCGAAAGTACCGAACGTGCGCACTAAACGTGGTGTAGATCACGGAAAGTGCTGGAACTGTCGGAGTTGCTGATCGATGATCGAACAAACGACGATTCCGATCTGTCCAGACGAAGTGCAGTGTCACCGCTTGCAATGCAAGCCACAAATCCGATATAATTGCTAAATATTCTTTCCAATCCGACCGTAGTGTTGGTACGATTGCACATGCAATATGCGTCCAACGTGGTCGAAAGGAGAAAAACTGATCCCAACTAGGAAGTAACTCTCTCCATAACTGTGCCGTGTGGTCGCACTCGAGAAAGAGATGTTGATCGGATTCCACTGCCCCACACGAAGTCTGCGTGCACAATATAATGTCGGGCTGAATATCCTTTAAGAACCAGAAACGAGATCGAACTGGCAACATCCGAAAGGCTAGACGAAACTGTAAATCCTCGAAAATTGGTAATACACGTTTTCGCAGATGCCGTGATGTAGCCATAAAAGTTCGGATTCGTTCTGAATCCAGTGCGTCCGATCTCTCCCGTGTTGACCAATGTGTCGACATCGGATGACTCTTG